>QFDD01000637.1:0-40867 GCA_006871305.1 Vachellia collinsii
TGTATTTAGTTTCTTTAATCTCCCTAAAAATAGCAACTGACTTTTATATTAAGGACCGGAGGTAGTATTACGACTACAACCAGCTATGGCCTATCCATGGGAAGTTGGAACAATGAAGCTATTAGAGAATGATCAAGTCATAAAAACAATAACAAAACTTAAAACATGCAAACAACGGAGATGGGGTATTCATGTAAACTGAGGTGGGGAAAATCAGCTTCAGTCATTCACCTAGACATAATATTACAAGAGATCCTACACCATTGATCAAGCTGATGGAAAAAAGGGCAGTTGGCACAATTACTATAAACAAAGATACAAGTATTCCATTAATGGAAAACCAGGTTTATCTTTAAGCAGTAACTTACAATACAATATCATTTCTGGGCATCCATACCCAGACATGTTTGTCATAGAATGAGCAGGTCGCCACTAGGGGTTTCTTCTTCACGCCACTGTGGCTTGCTTCTTCTCTCCGCCAGTCTGCTCCATATGCAAGTGAATCATGCTTCTTGTAAGTTTCCAAAACTTGAGCTTCGCCTCCTTTAATGGAAGTAATTGCAAACCCATTGTGCATACAAGCAGCCAAAACCAGGTCAGGGATGAAGGGGTGATGCTTCACCCTCCAAAGTCCTCCACCTAAACAAACCGAAGTCTCATTAACTGGCTTTGAAATCGATCTTAGATCCCATACCCTTAAGTATTCATCATAGCTGCCGGTCAATAAACTATGTGGGTCATGGGGACTCTTTGCAATGCAACAGACACCCATCTTGTGGACTTTAGAGTTCTGAAACACAATTCTAGAAGGGCTATCACGTAAATCCCAACAGCTGAACTTACATTCATCGGAGCCAGTATATTTCACAAGTAGTGCAATAATGTTTTCAAATTAAATATGACTCTTTAATTCACTTTGGTTTAGTTACAGGAAAAACTGAGCATGGTTGAAGCCACACAAGAATATAATGATTCTCAATCAGCACAAAATCTCATGCATTATTTAGAAATAAACAAGCAGCTGCTTCTGGTACATTTCCTGTAGCACCTCTTTAACTACATTATATGTCATGGCATTTCAGATTTGATGGAGTAAAATATAAGGTGAAGGTTTAATTTTGTCCTGAAAATATTAAAAAAGGGATCAATACTGCCCTTTAATCATAAAAAATGTTAATGATTAATGTTAGTTTTTAGAAAAGGTTTTTTTATTAACATATTTTTTTAGAACGTGCTTTCTTCTAAAGTTTTTTTTTTGGAAAGTGCTTTGCCAAATGTTCAAGTTGCAACTCAAAAAGGGGACTCGTAGGTGGCCTTATGTGCAACTTAGAACTTAGATAAACAACATCTATCTGCAATAAAAAAGAAGTTGTCATTCAGAAAGTGCTTTTTAAAAAGGACTTTTTTAAGAAAGTGATTTTAAAAAAAAGTGCTTTTTAGTGCTTTTCCAGAAAGTACCTTGCAAGAAAGTGATTTTCATAAAAGTGATTTTTAAGAAAGTGTTTTTCCAAGAAATGATTGAGCTTTTCAGAAATATGCTTTTTTTTTTAGAAAGTGATTTTCCGTAAACTTTTTCAAAACTGGACTTTTTCAAAAAGTGCTTTTACAGAAAAGTGCTTTTTCAATAAAGTGCTTTTAACACAAAGTATTTTTCCAATAAAGTACTTTTTCAGGAAAGTGCTTTTTCAAGAAGTACTTTTTCAATAAAGTGCTTTTAAAAATGGGTTTTTTCAGAAAGTGCTTTTCCACGAAATGATTTTCAGAAATATGCTTTCATAAAGTGATTTTTCGCAAATTTTTTCCTTTTTCTTTTGGATAATACTTTTCTATAGTTGTCAACTATTTAAGTAATGTTGTAAAACGGAAGTTGTTGGGTACTCCAAATCCACAATGGGCAACCTTATTTGAAGCTCAAATAAACCACCTCTTTCAAAAAGCGATTTTGTAGAAAGGACTTTTTCTAACACGGTTTTTTGGGAATTGATTTTTTTAGAAAATGCTTCCTCAAAAGCTAAATTTCCGGAACAATTTTTTTTTTTTGTAATTTAAGGGAGGGTTTTCTATTTCATTTGGTTATCAATGAATATCTCTCAAATTTCAAGTAACTCAAAATGGTTACATTACGTGTTCTTCAATTAATCACCATGTTGATAAACGACCACACAAATGTTCGTGCATATTACAAGTGAAACACTATTTTTTGGCCAAAACTAAACATATAGTGTATTATGCATATATACGTGTGTGTCTGTACACTCATTTAATTAGTAGATAATCCCATCATCATAAGCTCAAAAACTTCATGATATAGAGATTAACACCGATGGAAACAACGCGGTGGAAGCCATTAGCACTATGGCGGCATAATAATTTACAACATTGGGTCATACACAGAAAAAATTTATGCATAATAATCTTAGTTTCCATAATATATTACTAAATGGAATTAAAATATAATTTTAATTACAACCCTTTATTTAGCACAAATCATCTCATTTAAAATAAAATAAAACTAAAGCTAAATAACAAAAAAAAGGCATGAATCATGCTATGGTTAACAAGTAAAAAGAGTTAACAAGGTCAAGGAGAAAAAAAGTTCACTTCAGTCTAGCTGCGAACTCAAACCAATTTTCTTTTTTGGACAAAAAAAAACGGTGGCGCTTAATAGACTGTTCATGAATAACTTTTTTTTTTTGGCCAGTGATTGTTCATGAATATCTATAGAATAGAAGAGACTGTAATAGGACAAAGCATGCAGGATAATATATAGCATATATAAGACACTTTTGTCCATAAACTTCAAGTCACCATAGAGTTACCTGTTACTGATTTTGCAAGATTAAGGACCAATTTCAAGATACAAACCATACTAGAATTTCATGCTTTGCTTACATCCACAATTCAATAATATTTTTATTTACTAAATATGTGATAGGGAATGAGCAAGATATCTAAGCTCGCAAATCAATCAGAGAACCTTAGCCCATGGCATATTTCTGGGTCCATGATCGAGCAGTAGTCTCATACTTGGCTCTGTCAGTTTTGTACATATGAGCAATCTCAGGTACCAGAGGATCATCTGGGTTGGGATCCGTCAGCAGAGAGCATATGGACAGAAGCACCTGCAGAATCCCATTGTTTCAGCTTAAAACCAAAATTTCTACAGACCTGACATCACTACTTCTGATAATTTAGCCATAAATTTCTAGTGTTGATAAGATGTGGCTTGAATCAAGGACTGAGTTGGGTAAGTTGAAGTTCAGTAACTAACTTGTAACAGAAATGATAAAGTGCATTTTTTATCCTTTAACTTCACACAAGATTTCAATTCGATGTGTTAATTTTACAAAGTATCTTCAGTCCTTTAACCTCTAAAAGGGTTAGTCTAATGATATATATTTTTTTTTGGTGACAAAAATTGTTAATTTGAGAATTAGACTTACTATGTCAGCATTTGAGAATGTTTTTCCAACATTTAAAGTTTCAATGCCAGCATTTTTTCATTAACAGCATCAGGTTGAAGGACTCAAAAGAAACTTCATAAGATTAAGGGATTAAACTGAAACCTTGTGTGAAGCTAAAGTCATACTTTTGCCTTAATTTTCCCAAAGTTAAATCATGATCAAAATGGCAGAGACGCATCCCATGAATAGCAATGGGAGAAATTTGAAGGGGGAAAATAAAAGAAAAGACTATACCTTGGATATTGTGAGGGCAGGGCTCCACTGCTCTTTGAGGATGTCAAGGCAGATACTGCCATTACTGTTGATGTTAGGGTGAAAAACCTTTGTGCGGAAGGAAACCTGAAATGTGACGATGGATGTTATACTAATCATTTCCACAACTAGGAAAGAGCCCTAGTGCCTAATTGTGACCAACAACATACAAATTTATACTGGGGAAAGTGACCTATATTGGTCAAATGCCAGCCCAGATCATTGGAAACCCTGAGATCCTTTCTCATCAATGTTGATAAATAAATTGCCAATAAAGTTGGAAATGATAACTAACTAGAGATGAAGTTTGTGACAGCGCTATAGCAAATGCTTCTGGCAACCAAAAATAGACTCTTCAAAGTATAACTAGACTTCCGAGCAATTTTTGTTTAACTGGGGCGTCAGCTCAGAACTTCTAGGACTGTTCAACAATCCTAGTAAATCTTATTGATTTATGTGATTTATATAATAGAGTGACAATTAAAGCAACTCAACGTGGAAATTACAAAAGTAATCATATGATGCTGTTGATTTTTTTTTTTAAAAAAGGATTACCATGAAATGAACTATGGCTAAGGAAGTCCCAAAAATGATTACGCACCTAGGACCAAGGTTTATTTAAACAGAGGTAATGCACATGAATCAGATTTTGGGTTACCTTGGGTGGTTTGAAGGGATAATCTGGAGGGAAGTGAATTGATACAAGAAACACACCTCCAGCAAATGGGCTCTCAGAGGGGCCCATAATTGTAGCTTGCCAATGGAACATGTCATCAGCAACTGGGCCTAAACAACCAATTACACCACAAAAGTCAAATTTCCTTCAGGTTTAGTCATAAAGTCATCATGGATGTGCAGGATATGTTCATTTCTATAGGGTATATATTAAGAAACTTGTTCATCACAAACGGAGATAGATAGGTATTAACATATATATAAGCATATCAGATCGTGCTAATCGCACAATTGCATAAATGTTATGCATAACATTTTTGGACATTCAAAAGTTCAAAATGCAACCATTATGCTTTCATTGCTTGCTCTTTGTATGTGTGTTCTGTTCATTCAACTGATGTATGTCTAAACGTAATCTTTTGAAGGAAAAACAAGGGAAAGTGGAAGAAAAAAAGCACAAACCAGCGCTGCAAGATGCAGGAGGGTCTTTCTGCAGATCCTTCAATTCCTTGTTGATCCGTTTTGAAGCCATTGGTCAAGGGACTTCTCACTGTAAGTAAAACATTTAGTTAAGAATGAATAAAATGGTAATCGGGGATTCGGGGTCATATGGCGCAGTTGATTAAATCATTAAGCATAAAAAAATATCGGAAGAATACAAAAGTATTATTGACAGTGACCATCAAGGGCCAAAAATCAATACCTGCTCAAGAATTATGGTCTAATATCCACAACCACAAAAGCTAGTATTTGCCAAAGGATATGAATGAATATAACAAGAATGCAAAAATTTCAGTTAAGTCTGAACACTAAGGTTCTACGCTGCTACCTAATTCATTCTTTTCTTCCCCTTAGCTGATTTATTTGCTAAATGTTTTGAAGACTCGTCCAATCATTGGCACAACAACAAAACAAGGAAAAAGATGAAAATACTCCACATTACAATATTTTTCATAATGCCCCGATTTAATGGCTAATGCATCCAGAGGCACTGTCAATCCATCTACGCCTACCTAGCTACTACAGTACCCACCAGTCAAACATCTAACAACCGTATGTGTATTTAATCAAGTAAAGGCAAGTAATCGCTCCCAGCACGGGGCAAAAACAATTATCAATAATCAATTACTTTTAGCAAGGAACAAAATACCAAGCATAACATCTGGAGACCAGAGACAGAACAGGCCCACATCATTTCACACCCCACAACACTCAATCTCTTTAAAAATAAATTACTCTATCAGAAACGGAAACCAGAGGAGAAAAAGAGGGGAATGAACAGGGATCGAGGTTAGAATCGAAAGAAAGCGAGTCATGAAACGCAAAAGTAATACACACACAGTAATTAACGAAAAAGGAGGAAAGAAGCCAATAAAATCGGATTGAGAGAAGAATCAAGGGAGAGAATTGAAGGAGAAACCTGCGACCTAGGGTTTGGTGTTGAGGGGTTAAGTGCGTGATGAAGAGGAGAGAGCTGGGAAACGGAAAGGAGGGGTAAGAGCGTTTGCGTGTGGGGAAACCTGGGAGGTATGGAGGAGAGGCGTGATATATAGGGGAGGAAGGTAGGGAGGCGTGAGGCCGTTTGTAGCTGAACCCGTGGGCGTCGCACTTCTCTCACTCTGCCACGCACTGGGTTTACCTGGCAAACTAGTCGGTCCACCTTTTTTTTAATATACTATTTTTTTTACCTTTCTCCTTTTTGAAATATACACTCACTCTCTTTTGAAATAGGTTAAATATATATTTAGTTCTTTAAATTTATATTAAATTTTAATTTGGTCCTTTAATTTTAAAAAGTGCA
The DNA here is from genome assembly GCA_006871305.1 of Vachellia collinsii. NCBI lineage: Eukaryota > Viridiplantae > Streptophyta > Magnoliopsida > Fabales > Fabaceae > Vachellia > Vachellia collinsii. The sequence continues at coordinate 6,193 of QFDD01000637.1, forward strand.
CTTTTGGTCCCTTACCGTTAACACTGTTAGTTTTAATTAACGGAACATGTTAATTCAATTACTATTTTGCAATTAAATAATGTTAAAATGTATTTAAATATTTATTATTTAATATATTTATTTTTATATTTTAAAAATTTAATAATATTTTATTGGTATTTAATTGTAAAATCATCATTTAAATTTGCTGAGTCATCATTTTCCGTTAGTTAAAACTAACGGTGTTAGGACTAAAAGTGTACTTTTTAAATTTAAAGGACTAAACTGAAGCTTGAGGTAAACTTAAAGGACTAAACGTATACTTTAACCCTTTGAAATATTAAGGCGTCTATAAAGGGAAAAAAAGTTTAACCTTGCTTCATGAGGGTGGGCACGGTGCACGAAATTGACATAAAAGATGAGAGAAAAAGCTAGAGAGACAAAATGTGTGGACAATACTCCGATCAATTTTGAAATCCGTTCTGAAGAACACAACTATCTCCCAAAAGGGGAAAATGATATACTTGGAAAAAACATCAAGAAGATGAGTGAAGACAGAAGATATAGTCGGATGGCTAGTCAGGTTTAAAAATTTTGAACCTGTTGATTTACCTAATAACTACTATGTTTTCAAATAAAAGATAGGGAGTTATGCAAGACATAACTACTTGATGGACCATGGCTCATTCATGGGCACGACTTGGCTGTCCAAAGTTGGAGTTCCAACCTTAATCACATATTGTAATCAAATTGGAAAACTTGCGATATGGGTTAGAGAACCTACCTATGTAACATCCTGAGGTATTGTCCCTATTTAATCATCCGTAGGCACAAAGTTTTATCCTTTTGGGATCCCATAGTCACTCAAAAGTCGCCTCGAATGTTAAAAGTCACTCCCTGACTATATATATGGCTTTCACTCTGGACGAGTCTAACCGATATGGAACTTAAGTGCATCCTGCCTATTGCGTCTTCCTTCCCCCTTTACTCACTCCGGAGTCCCTCAGAGTGTTAGGTCCCTAGCAACGCTTGGTGTGTCACTGAGCGCTCCTGAGCAACAACTTCCGGGGGAAATATGAACATCATCCCTTATAGAAAATATACCTCCTTACTCAACATATGATTGATTTTTTTTTTTTATTCCTACATGCTCAAACAACTATTGTCACTATACATTCTTTTTCCTGATTATTAAACTCTTACATTGCATGTGAAAATGGATTCTAGGCTTTTAAGGTATAAGGTAGGCTATTTATTATTAGACATAGGTATCTTTCTTTTGGTGGTAATTTTATTTGAGACATTGTTGGGTATTAAGACTATCTTTCGGCAAGAATTTAAACACCGGTTCATCATGTTGTGAGATATTTATTCATTTTAGGGCCAACCGCGTAGGTAGCTGGTTTCTTTTTGTTTTTTCCCCCCTAAGCATAGGTATTCTCTTATTGGAGTTAATTCTATTCAAAACATTATCAAACACTAAATGTCGATACCTCTCTTAGCAGGGATTCAAGCATTGATTAGTCACATTGTGATATATTAACCCTTTCTACTAGACCTAACAATAGAAATGTTTCATGCCTTGTCAAGCTTTTTAAATGATCAAGCCTAAGCCTTTAGAAAAGCCTATATACAAGCTCGTGCTTTAAATCTCTATTGCATGATAAGAACTATTTAGTTAAAGCCATACCTAACCTATTTTCGCCCATAAATTAGGCCGAGTGAATTAGGAGTTTAGGACAGATTAAACCATTTATTTTATTCATGAAAATATTTTCGTAAAGAATACGTTTTCTTTAAAATACAAAATAAAACTTTATAACTTCATGTATATGTATAAGCTAACATCAAACTTTACTTCAAAAAGTTTCTTATAAAAAGCCAGTTAGATAGTAATTGACTTATTTTTTGTAATTTTTTTATTTTTCCGGTTGGTTTTATGTTTGATTCATTTTTTTTTTGAAAAATTAATCTTTTTGATCCTTGAACTTTTGATTTGGTTGTAACTCAGTCACTGACCTTTGATTCGGTGCAATTCAGTCTTTATAGTTTTGATTCGATTGTAACTCAGTTTCTGAACTTTGACTCACTGCAATTCAATCTTTATAGTTTTAACCATTTTATAATTTAGTCCCTAGTATTTTATTATATTTATGATATATTTCTAAAATATAGGGACTAAACATAAAATGGTTAAAACTGTAGGGACTGATTTGCAATGAGTCAAAGTTAAGGGACTGAGTTACACCGAATCAAAGTTCAGAGACTGAATTACTACCAGGTCGAAAGTTCATGAACTAAAAAGACTGATTTTTCTTTTTATAAAACTATCTGATTATGCCATATTCAATAATTATTAGGCCTCCTTAAGATAACTCTTCCAAAGTTTATTTTTCTATTCAAAAGAACTTGAATTTGTTTTTTTTCCCATTAATATTAAATGTGGACAACTTTTTAAATAGAAATTTAAATATTAAATCATTGCATTGTGAGTAACCGACCTTAACCTTCACCTTGACCCAGCCTGTTGATGCTTATGTTTGATTCAATGCATGTACAAAAAAAGAGCACTGATTTTGGGGGAACAATTTTTTCTTACAAAAAATGTTGACCATGTCAAACTAGTGTGGACCAACCCGATACGAAACCAAGCCCACCGAGGCCCGCAAATTGTATTGAAATTTGAAAGCAAATTTGTAGACAAAATAAAAAAAAATACTAATTAAATATTATCACTGTTAAATATAATTAATGAATTTTTTTAAATATAAGTATCATTCTATTAGAGACTATCTTATTATGTGAGCACCTTTTATAGCACGAGGAATCTCATTTTATATATGCTCTCTCTATTTCTTTTTATAAGCTACATATAACTAAACTACATAAATTATAAAATTAGCTAAGAATAATGTATAAGAAATGTATTATTTTTTAAATATGTCCTTATTTATAAGAAAGTGAGTATGAGAGAGAATGTAAGGGGAAAAGGTGAAATTAGAGATAAAAATAGAGAAAATGTATTAAATATTGATATATCTATAAAATATGACTTATAAAAAAGATCATACTTATTAAAAAACATAGCTTATAGTAAAAAGGAACGGGATAATTTTTTTTATATACTTTTTGCACAGCAAAAAGCTTTTGGAAGCATTTTTTTTGCATTCACACAGATTTAAACTCAAGATTTTACATTTAAACAGCCAAAACTCCTATACTAGTACAAACATGTATTAATCATTTCTACCTGATAGTATCATTATGAATATATTTAATCTAAAATTTATTTAACAACAATATATTAGTATGGATACCAATATAAAACATTAAAAAGTATGAGAGAACTTATTGCTCACTAGTCGAGGAGAAATACTTACATATTCAATCCAGGAATGCCACATCATCCATACTTTATCCAATAAAAATGTTCTAAGTGTTCTCTATTGAGATCTCATATCCCATAAATCTCTCCTAATTATTTTCCTTTTTCCATATCCTATTATCACATATATTTATTGTGGAAAAAAGGGAAATAATTAGGAGAAATTTATGGGATATGATATCACAGTAGAGAACATTTAGAACATTTTCATTGAATAAAGTATGAATAATGTGGCACTCCTGGAGTATATAAGTATTTCTCCTAGTCGAGAATAGTCTAACTTACCTCATAAATAAGTACAAATATATAAGGTTGATGATACACTACTCTACATTTCTCAACTATAAAGTTAGCTTCAATTAACAAATCAAGGTTTGCTAAAATAAAGTATCGAATCAACAATATCTTGTCTTCCTTTTTTCTTAAGTATGTGTTCATAATCCATCGATATCATAAGTTTAAATTCCATTTTTGACATATCTCAATCCTTAAAAAAATGTAGTTAACTAATTAAATTTGTTTTGAATTGGAAAAAAATTTACAACGACTTCACTTCTATTTAAATCTATTTCGCCTCTTTTCTCTATTTGGATATCCAACATGTAATACCAATAACTAGGGGCAAGTTGCTTTTTTTAAAAAAAATATACTCCTTCGATCTTTTTTTTTTTATAATATGCTCCTTTGATCTTTAAAGTTTAATGTAAGAACCATTTATCTAATTTGATTAGATTAAGGAAAGTGGTTAAATCAATTAATTATAATAAACATGATATTTTTTCTTCTATAATACTCTTATTTGAAACTAAAAGAAAGTGACATTTTAAAAATAATACTTTTTAAATGAAATTTTCATGGACTACAAAATTATTTCTTTCCGCAAATTCTAGTATATAGCTTTAAAGTGGAATTTTAATCTATAGAATTTTTTTCCTAAACCTTTTTTCAAATTAAAAAAAAAAACTCAATCACTTTGAATGAGTAATCGCAGAAAATGTCTTTAAAAGAATGGTTAAAATTATTTATTAAAACAGTAAAATTTCTGTGTGGCGTACGTGAATGTATCTACAGTAAGAAGTGTTCCTAACTTTATATATACATGGATGTATTATTAATTTGTTGTTCAATATCAATAATAGCAGTTTAATAATTATATGATAAATATAAATAACATATTTTATATTTAAAATTAAATTCAACTTTCTAATTGGCGGTGCATCAAGGAGCCGAAGAGTAGTTATTAGTTAATAACTCTATATGATTTATATCTTGAACTATTTTTTTTTTCTTTTTTTCAATAAATACCAGATACTATTAATTCAAAACAAAATTACAAGCCATCAAAGGAGTTTGAGACCCTTCATCACCTTCTGCCTCTGGAAAAGAAGGGAGAGATTGATCAACCATACAAAATAAATTATTAAGACTATGACAATTTCGCTAAATAATCAGATATAATGTTATCCTCTCTATGCAAGTGATGTAACATAACCTTCCACTCTCAGAAAAACATTGAATCTAACATCATCTATGACATCTTATGATGGCAATCACAACCTCTAGTTATCATATGAATAGCCTCTATGGAATCTGAATAAATCTCTACTTCTCTTAATTCTCTATTCTAGCACAAGTTAAGGCCACGATTGATTTTTATCTGTTCAAATATTGGAGGAGGAATGCTTGTAATTTTATAGCTAAATCTACAAATCCATTGATTATTTCCATCCTTGAGGACACCCTTACAGCCGTTACTGCCATTTCAAGTCACTGATCCCTCCACCTCAGGCTTAGAGTGCTGATGTTGTATTTTTATGCCTATGTTCTTCATGGGGTGGAACAAACTTCTACAACCCACTTCAATTCATTAAGTCTTGATCTAAACATTCCTTAAAAAAAAAAAGGTTTGAATAGGCATTCCCATGATTATTTAGATTAGGGGTACCAAAGACCTTGTTGCCTCAAGTTCCATATTTCCCAGCATATATATCCAAATAAGGTAGGCCATTGAACCTTTTTTTTGGTGTGAGGGAGTCTCGCTTAATGCATTAGGTTCTAGTTAACCCAAGAAGTTCCTTGAGAAGAAGAAAAGGCATCCCTCCCACATGGAAGGTTTAATAAGCGACGTCCATTTGTCTTTGGCATTCAAGCAGTCATGTAGTAGATGTATCGAGTTCTCCTCTTAGTCACACCCAAACGGACAGGTTGCTGATTCCCCAAGTCCTCTAATCCTCCTGAGTTGTGTTGTTTGAGTTCTATTTGATTGAAGAGCCACATGAATAACTTGATTTTATCCGATACCTGCCATCTCCAAAGGTGTTTCTAGATGCTATCTACATGATGGTGAGAACTTGTAGAAGAGAGGCAAATTTAACAGTAAAACAACTGTCAGTTGAATGTTTCTAGTGCAGTGTATCCTCTCCTTTCTGCTTACAGGGAAATGTGCGCAAGTAATCCAATTAATAATGTGAGACTAGAACCAAAGCCCCAACTTCTATTTATCCCAATCGCTTCCTGGATTCACATAGTCAGCAACTCGTTCATCTCTATCAACCAAACCTTTATATTTAGGAATTAAGTCAATTAAGGGATAGTTAACCTCAGACCAGTTATTGAACCGGAAGGAGGTATATAAGTTGTTCCTAATTTCCTTAGCAACTCCATCTTTTAGGACTTGCAAGATTTTGCAAAGAACTAGCCAAGTAATAGATGAGTTTTGGCTCCTTCTTGACTTTAGGCATATCAAGATTACTGCACTTATATTTTCCCTTAAGCACTTTGACCTACAAAGCCTCTATAATATTAGACAGGTGCATGCCGCACAGCTTCATAATGAAAACTTCATTTTGCTTGCGTAAATTTCTGAGGCCCATGCCTCCCTCCTTCTCTTCCTTAATGATTTGATCCCATAAAATAAGATGCATCTTCCTTCCCTCCTCATTATCCCTCCACAAGAAGCCACGGCTCCTCTGCTCTAACTGATTCAACAAGCGCTTAGGAATAAGTCTAGTTGTATATGATATGAGGGAATAGCATGTAGCAATGCTTTAACTAAAGTAGTCCTCCCCACAAGGCTGAAGCAATTCCTTTTCCATCTTGATAATCTTTGTTAGGTTTTTATCTAGTAAGGGAGCCCAATGAACGTATGCACCCCTTTTGGATAAGAGGAATGCCTTGATATATACCCAAATCCCCTGTCAAGCTAACCTTCCTCTTTTGGCTAAACTCAAGGGCTCTAGAGGTATACACATTCTCAATGAAACAAACTTTGGTCTTTGTTTTGTTCATTTTTTGTCCCGAGATGTCACTAAACAAACTCATGCAACTCATAATCACTTCAACTTGGGCATTAGTTGCTTCCCCAAAAAGAATCAACACATACTTAAAAAAGCCAAGTCGAAAAAATTTGGCTCCATTAGAACTGAATTTAATAGGGGCCCATGTCCTCGCATCTACTACATCCATAATGATTTAACTCAATCTGCCCATACATAACGTGAACATATAGGGAGAGATGGGTCCGACAGATCCCTCTAATGGGGTGAAACTCTCAATAGTTTGATCGTTTCACAACACTCAAAACGATGAACTTGTTGTTGAGACTGGAGGGCACAATGGAAAATTAAAAATTTTCAAATCCATACTTTGGATTTGTTGAAAGTATTTAAATCGTGTGATTAAAAGTATACCTTTTTTTTATTCGCTCCAATCTTTGAATGTTTCATTTCTTCTTGTTCGATTTCAAGAAGTCAACAGTTACGGTTAGCTTCTTCTACTGGTATCTACAACCACACGAACAGCTTTCAACGCGAATGTGTGCTAACGTCTCAAAGTTCGATTATGGGATCAATTCTCTGATCTCCTTCTCCCTCTTGGTTTTTCTCTTATTGTTTCTCACTACGATTTATTCAACGATAGTTTATCACAACAAATATGCAAAGATTATGATAATAAAAATGAATGATCATTAATTAAAATACTCAAAATACAATTATTGACCCTAGGGCATAATTTCCAACACTTGTAAGACATGCCATGATCACATCACATAGCTTGTCATTCACACCAATAAGTTTGAGGGTGTCCTCAATAAAAGGTCATTAAAGAAGGTCGTAAGCCTTTTCTAGGTCTACCTTAGTGGCTAGCCAACCTTTTGCCCTGTCTTTAGTTTCATGGAATGAATAATCTCTGGAGAAATAATGCTATAACTATTTTTTGCCCACCCATAAAACTGCATTGATAATTTCCCATCACTGTTCTCATATGAGTTCATATCAACGTTTAGAGTTTTCCCCATAAGGTTACCCATGTCAAACATACACTCTTATGAGTAGAATGCATAGGTAGGTTGTCACACCAAGCGTTGCTAGGGACCTAATACCCTAAGGGACCTCGGAGTAGGTGAAGGGGAAAGGGAGACGCAGTAGACAGAGTACATTTAAGTTCCATATCGGTTAGACTCGTTCAAAGAGAATGACATATATGTAGTTAGGGAGTGGCATTTAACATTCGAGGAGCCTTTTGAGTGACTATGAGATCCTAAAAGGACAAAACCTTATACCTATGGGCGGTTAAATAGAGACAATACCTCAAGATGTTACATTCAACGCCGAAATGTTATTTTGGGAGCAATGTCATTTTGAAAGTTTTTAGCAATGTTATTCCATAAATTTTAAATAGGAAAAGGCTAACCTTAATGGTAAAGAATATTAAGTTTGACTGTCAAATACACATAACATCCAACATGGCAACACACCTCATCACCCATCCCAACTATTGCTTGGATTTGATTCAACTAAAATGTGGATGATTTTGCTGTTTGATTTTATGAATTTTAAAAGATAAAACATTATTTGGAGAATCACATCATATTTGAAGAATTACAGCACTTGTTGTGTCTATCGATCTTTGCCTCTGTTGATCTTCGGGTTTCTCACATAATGAAATTTTTGATGTGTTATACTATATTGAGAGTTTGTTTGGAATTAACATTTGAAAAGTGATTGTACGTAATCTGAGGTAAGTAGGTGAGATGAGTTTTATCTCTACTTACGTGAAAGTGATTCTAGAAATGTTTGACTAACAAGTTCTGAAATGTTTGATGAGTTGACTTTATAATTCTTTATTATGAATTTGTTAAGGTTTTTACGAATTCATTATATAAGATTTCAATGATGCATCCATGAATGATGAAGATATGAAACGAAACAGAACAAGCTACATAATCCTACCAGACGCCTGGAGGAGCTGCAAACATGTGGTGGTGGAAGATTTTGAAAAGACTTGAGAAGATAGTGAGGTGTATGATGATGTGTCATGCAACGTTGATGCCATGTGTATGTGACGGTCAAACTTAACATTGTCTAATGGTCAATGATGACTTTACACAAAAAACAAAAAAATTAAAAATGAACCGGAACCCTTTCTAAAATTAACAAAACATAAAAAGTGACATGTAAAATTAGATTTTAAGTCTTTTATTTTTCATGTAGAAATTTAGACGAGAGAGAGAGAGATATGCTCTGATCAATCATGGAGAGGATAATCACGTTGGAAATGAGAAAGGATGAACACAATATGTTTTTTTAATGGGCAAAGTAAGGAATAAGGCACATAAAAGCAAAATCAGTGGACATTGGGTCGACAAACGACAAGCCCCTTAGATCACACGAAACCACATTGCTCCCTTTTTTAAAATTTATTTCCAATCTCACCTCAATGGCATCCAGAAAGAATATTCAGAGCATGATTTAGAATGGGACCCACTCATCTCTCTCTCTACATACACACACACATACGTATACAAACATATATATATATATATATGCATACAAACAATAATGTGATTGAGTTATTTGAATGTTTGTTTCAAAACCAACAGTGATGTTCATACATATAGTAATATGATTAGGTCTAGAGAAAGAGACAAATATCTTACGATATGATAAATCAATATTTGAATATATATTAAAAGTGTTTATATTTAGTATCCAATAACGTTTTAAATAGAAATATTTCTAATAGGTCTATTTTTGACTTAGTAAAAATAATTAAGGTCTATTTTTGTCTTGAAAGTTTTCATTCAGGAGCTCTCAGAAGTTTCAATTAATTTTGATAAAAATTGTTTACGTAACATCTACAATTTGATCATTAATAAACAATTATCGTTTGAGTCTATTAAGTTGGGGTAAAATTGCTCCATTTTTAAATTTTTAGGAAAAAATTGTATACAAAAAATTTCAGAATGCTATGCGTTTATAAACGAAAACTTCCAGAATAAAAATGAATCGTGAGTGCACTCATAAAGCTTTGGAATTTGAATGTGAGGAGCCCATCACAAACACAACACATGATGCTTCCAACATTAATTATTTTTTTATGAAACCCCTTTGACACCCTTAGTGCTATTTGCACATATGGAAGAGTTATTTTGTACATAAAGCCACACTACCATTCCACCAACCACAACCATTAAGCCTAAACAAAACTTTCTTTTCTTTTTGTTTTTTTAAACCCTTTAAATTGTGAGTCACTAATTGAAATGTTACTTAGGTATTGTTGATAATTGTTACTACTTCCCATCTCATATATAAAAACACTAACACTTACCTTATGAATGCCTAACAACTTATAGTTAGATAAATTAAATTTGTAACATAACATGCAATAATTTTTTAAAATAATTTATCTTTCATTAATCATTAACCATTTTTTTCATGAACATTAAATTTCTCTCTCATGTTTTATATAAAGGAACATTTTAAAAAAGCATGTACTAAATTAAAATATTCCTTTAAACCTATTTACAAGTAAGAGAAAAACATCATGTTTAGTCCTACCTATAAGTCATGTCATTGATCATTTTTATGAATGTATAGTTTTACCATCAATTTATTATTATGTAATTTTATACTTTTCAAATAGACTATAGAATGTCTTTGACATAACATAAAATTTACTGGCAAAAAAAAAGACATAAATAAAGTTTGAAAGCTATTAAGTTCTAAAACATAGTTAATGATATTTAATATTTTTTTTATTTTAGTGAAAGAGTACGTTGTAAATCACAATAAAGGTGTATTGTTCGTTCCTTCCAACTTTTAAACTTAGTAAGTGAATAATTTTATTTCAAGCAATATAATATACAAAATAAATTTTGTCTCATGAAGTGTAAAAAAACTTATTTTAACTGCTTCTATACAAGCACTTTCAATGAGAACATTGCCGGGAAGAAGACAATAAACAAATCATGTTACCCCGGTACAAAACAAGTGGCGCAATATTACAAGTGTAAGGCAGATGATGATGATGATGATGATGCGCCTAGAGCGAGCGCAGCGACAGTACGTGGTGGGCACACCACAAACGTAGCTTCACACACATGAAGCCTTGACTCTTCTAATTAACAATTAATTCCTCACTTCTCCTAACTTCGCTATTTTTCATTTCATTTTCCAATCTTCAATCTCAGCAATCCCATTCTTCTCTGCAACAAGCCCAGATTTTTCCCACATTCCCCTTTGTTTTTTTGTTTCTTTTTGGGTATATCTGATATACAAATATATATCTGCTGTTGCTGCTTATCGGGTCCAGTTTTCATTCTCAGGAGCTTGCTCAAATCCTGCTTCCCTCTCTTTCTCGTACTTGTTCTTTTTTCTTCTTCTGCTGGGTAAAGTCTGGATTCTCATGTCTTTCTCCTTGTTTTCTTTCCCCTTATGAAATTGATGTTATTGGGGACCAGTCCCCCCCCCCCCCAAAATCAGGATTTCATTCAATGCATTTGAGGGATTGGCCTGTTTCCATTCAATATCTATTATTCATTGATGCATTTGATTTGATATAAGGTGATGTCCTAAAAATCGTCAGATGCATCAATATATAGCCACCCCCCCCCCCCAAAAAAAAATAGTTTCTCTCAATAATAGATTAAAAAAAAACAATATGTGAATCCCTAATCTAGCTGTTTTTGCAGTTGAACGTTGATGTTTCTTGTCCATTGAGACGTCTTAGGTGACATGGGAAAGCTGAGAGGTTGAGAATTGATATATTAAAAGCTTTTAGAAAGTATCTAGGAATTTAAAAGTCCGTGGTTGTTTGACTTCAAATTGTGATTAGACTAGGCACTTCCTAAAGCAGAGTGTATAGAGACTCAATATCTGAATATTTTCTGTTGCATGTTTACCCAGGAAGGCCCTTGCTAGAATCCTTGCTTGTTTTATTGATTAGCAATGGGAGGTGTATTAGGAACAGAAGAATCATCAAGAAGGGTTTGGATGCCAGAAACCAAGATTGAAGCTAAAATGGTTGAAGCCCTGCAGCGTAGGGCATCTCAAGGAAGTTCCATGAGATCATTCAACGCCATAATCTTGAAGTTCCCAAAAATTGATGAGAGTCTAAGAAAATGCAAATCCATATTCGAGCAATTTGGTAGGTTTCCACTTCATGTTTATATGCTTTTTGCTAAACATGTAGATAGATTGAATATATCAGCTGAGAATATCATCTAGCAGGATCATGCTATAGATAAAGCACACCGCTGTGAAAGCATATGCCGTCATGTCATGGCCAAGTAAATGGAGAGCAAAGTGTTCTGTCCTAATTTGTGGATAGAAAGTGGTTCATTATATGACAGTTTCCATATTTTTTTGGATTACACTTGGACAGCAGACCATACTGAAACTTTCAATTTGTTCTTGTTCTTGTGTCTTGGACTTCAATTTGTTATGCTTAGCCAGAGGCTTTGACAGTGCTTAAAACATTCACTAATTCGATGTTTGTATCGCCAGTGCGTACACATGGATAAACATGCTTAATTTATCCTTTTATAGTAGTTACACATGGATAAACATGCTTAATTTATCCTTTTATAGTAGCTTACAGGTGTGTTTGTGGCTTTTTTTAATAGATGAGGACTCGAACGGGGTAATAGATCAAGAAGAGCTGAAAAAATGCTTCGCTAACCTGGACATTTCTTTCACTGAGGAGGAGATAAAGGATCTTTTTGAAGCATGTGACATTAATGATGATATGGGAATGAAGTTCAACGAGTTTATTGTGCTTCTCTGCCTTGTCTACCTTTTTAAGGATGATCCAGTCGCCCTTCGAACTGTATCCATAACAAATTCTTTACGCTATTTAAGTTTCTTTACTCCGCCATTTGCTGCTATCTATGTAATGCAACTTTCTTAAAAACAAGTATCTTTTTGGTAGATATACTTGTATGATCTGTTCTTTTGAAGCACATGCCAGGTTTTGTATGACATGTTACAAGTTTCGTTCCCATTTGTTCTGGGAAGATTTTCTGGTATTCACCTTCTTTCTGACTCATGCCTTTCTTTGGAACAACTTATTTCTCATCATGACATTATCCTGTGGAAGGTAGAAGTTTGTGTGTGTTGTGTGTTTTGAGCAATGAAGTCTGAATTTGGAGGGCATATAAATGGATGTGCTAGGCTTCCCTCTTTTCTTTGAATGATAATCATAAGCAATGAAATTATATGTTTTTGCTACCTTTTCATGTTGGACCCATGACTTGTCTAGAAATCACGAATCGGGATGCCGAACCTGGAGGTCACATTCGAGACTTTAGTCGATGCATTTGTATTCTTGGACAAAAATAAGGATGGCTATGTCAGCAAAAATGAGATGGTTGAAGCTATAAATGAAACTACGTCAGGAGAGCGCTCATCTGGAAGAATAGCCATGAAAAGATTTGGTTAGATTTTTTACTCTCTTCATCATGTGTGCTTTCATGTGTAAACTGAAATCTCTGTTAACACCAAATAAAAATCTTACACACATATAGATAAACTCAAGGAGCATCCATGTCTGCATTCAGAGGCACGTATTCGTGTTATTGGGTAAATCTTTTAATGCATCATAGTGCTGTGAGCGATGCATATTCTTGTACCGGAACAAAAGAGTTTCTCAGTTGATAACTGACCAAGAATTTCTTATGCTTTATTCAGTCATCAAGTTAACATTATAAGACACATTGTCAAACATCTGAAGAAGAATCATTTAAAGTTCTAGGTACTTAGCAGTATTTGTACCTTAAAATCCCTGTATAAAAACATCTACAGTTGTTGCATGTATGTCTGTTATATTTCTACGCTTCAAACCATACAAGCATTAAAAGGAGTTTAAGAATTTATGAATCAACATAAGAGTACGATCAGCTAGAGCTAGTATTTACCATGCTCATTCATCAGGTCAGACGTATTGAAGGGTTATAAAATACTCCATGTCCAAAATGTGGAAGTTAGATAACTAATTTGTAGAGATTAAAACAAACTAGTTAAGGAAGTTACTTGTAAAAAATGTGTGTTGATTTCCCTTAAACATCCCTTTCAATAATTTGTATTGGAAATTACCTCTTGATGGAAAATCCTCTTAATATGTGAGATTAACAAGAAGAGTTGAGGCAAAAAAAAATATAAATTTTGGAGACATAACAGATTGAGGTATTATGTTTAGGACTAAAATAAGTCACTCTACTATCTCTTACATTTAGGATCAAAGGGAGTACTTAGTTTCTAAGCTGAACAATGAACATAGTGGACATACAAGTTTCTTCTTACATGCCTGCGGTATAATTTAACTAAGCTAGCCTTGGATAAACCTATGCAACCATGCCACAACTCATGGTTTTACTAAAAGGTGTGGTTGGTCTACTTGTGTTTAGGAGAGCTATTCAACCCAAAAAAAAATCCGAAGCTAATCTGTCTTTTTTAAAAGCATTATATTCACTGCCAATCAGTTATTTTTCTAATGTCTGCAAAATTCTGCAGAAGAGATGGACTGGGATAATAATGGAATGGTGAGCTTCAAGGAGTTTCTTTTTGCATTTACTCGTTGGGTTGGAATTGATGAAGTTGAAGATGAGGAAGACACTGAAGAAGACAAATGAGTCTGACCTCTGTAATCTGAAACATGTTAGTTTTGCATTTAGTGTTAATGATTGCAAATTGTGTCAACCCAAGCAACTTCCTTCAGGAAAGGGCGCTTTCTTTTTTTTGTAATAAGAAGTCCAAGTTGCTACACTTTTTTTTTTTTTTGCCCTTTTTTGAAAAAGGAAAAAAAGAAAGAAATGAAATTTTCATTCCTGAAGTTTGTAGATAGTCTGAAAGTGCAAGAACTCAATTTCATGTGAGAAGATATCTGTAAATGAGTTAACTTTTTAAATGTTACTATATCAAATTGGTTGGCTTGTTGAATTCTGTCTGGTTGTCTATACTTTAGGGGTGGTATTAAATTATGTATAGAGCAGAGCTTGTGAAAGTAATCAATGACACTCAACTAAAGATTCCCTTTCACAATTAACTTGGACCCTTAGCCTTTATCATTGGGTCAAAGTTCATCTAGTATCTTGAAATATTTCCTAGATACATATATAATTCTAAAATATTGTAATTCATCCAGTATTTTGAAGTATTTTTGTTAGGTATGTCCAATGCCTTAAATTGCCAAAGATAAAATTACACCACAAGATAGGACGTTGGACGTACATGAAACAATACTTCATGGTGCTAAATGAACTTTAACTCTTTATCATTTAAATTTAAACTAAAGTAATGGCTATGCATAGAATCTAAAAAATGAATCACTGAATAGCACAGGAATAGTGTAGTTTGTGTCTGCAAAAAAAAAAAAGAGGATAGTTTAGTTTGTCAGAGTTTTTATTTTAATATTAATAACTGGGTTTTATGATTTTCACCAAATTATGAAGAATAAGTTAACTAACACATAGTGTCATCCTGTGATTTATAATTGCATTTATATTATATTTAACTTTGGAACAAACATGAGAGAAGGACATGAATCTTCTGCAAGATAAAGAGAATGACAAGATCTACTTGACATGTGGATTCTACGAAAGATTGGAAAACTGTGGCAACTGTTGGGAAACGACTGGAACCATAAGATGAAAAGAAAAGGAAAGATTCACTCTCCTCTCTAATCTCTCTTATTGTGTGGAGGATACAGGTGGCAATAACATTCGGGTTTATTAATTAATTGTATAAGCTAATAGGGTTTGGCTCCTCAAAGTTCAAAAGTAAAGGTTATGCTGTGAAGCAGTCAAGTGGAATTGCCAGTGATCTGTTGTTCATTGGTTTATGAGGTTTTTTTTTTGCCAAGTAAATATATTCTCTTATCATAAGCAATTATATTCGAAGTATTGTTAAACACTAAATATGAACAACTTTCTTGAGAGGAATCCAAATTTTATTTGGTTGTATTGTAGGAATCTAATTCCTTCTACTGGATGCAACCATTGGTGGTTTATGAGCCTATTTGTTGAAGCTTTTTTACCCATAAGCAAAATCAATTTTTTTGGGGAAATAAATGCTTTCATGAAATTTTTCATTGTTTGTTTTAACTTCTGAAAATAATCAGACAACGAAAAAGAAACAAATTTACAGGTTTACGACAAGTGTACGACAGAAATGAAAAGGTTAGAAGTGTTTTACTTTCCTGAGAAAGAATGAAAAGGCTCTCAACCATTGGCCAAGACAGGTGTACGACAGAAATAATCTGTAAGAATTAGCTGTTTATATGTCATTGCAGGTAATGAGAAAGGGAAACAAATACAACATCAATATCAATATATATAGGTTTTGTCCCACCGGTTAACATTAACTACTTCGTTCGCTCAGCACCATTATATTCTATCAATAGCTAAATATTTAAATAAATAATTACAAAAAAAAAATTCACTCAATAAACTTTATTGTTCTTCTCTTTGGTCTTCTCATTTTTTTAAGAGTACTATGTACCACTTGATCATCAATATATACATATATGTTTCCTATATATATATTACATATAAAGTAAACGGAGGAGAGGCTTTCCCATGAACAATGAATGCATTTCACAAATCTATAATCTACATTCCATATTACAAAATGCCACCCATAAATCATTATCTGCCTCAAATTTTGGTACAAACAATACATATCATGTTCCTCACAAAGAATTCCACCACCATATCAAAACTGTCATAGCAAGTCCAGTACATAACCTATAATATAGCATATAGACAGATTGGATTAGACATCCAACCAAACTGCTTAAGCGACACATGAAAGTAAACGGAAAACCCCAAACTCATTTGGACCTTTCCTACGTGCTACCATCATCAGACTTCCCCCAAACAGAATATAAACACAAAGCACATAGAACCAAGCTAGAACCGTCGCTATGTTGCCAGTGCCCTGACGGAGGTTCAGAGCATTGGTTGACACAGCAACACCTGTGACCTGGCAAGTGTTATTTACTTGCACAACTTTTAACTTATCCCAAACCCTCTCATGCTTGATAAATTTACCCCCTGGTCTTGGCTCTCTTCATGCCAAGGCTGTTGTGGAACGGTGATACAGAGCCAGACATGGGAGAACCTTCCTCGCGAAGTGTGCCATTGAGCATTGCTAATTCCCGAAGCTGCTGTTTCTTGTAAAAATCATGAGATTCATCCTGAAAAGGGGGGGGGGTGATCAAAATAGTTACTACAAACAATATCCTCTGCAAGGATGAGTACCCTTGCTAATATTGATGAATTTTTCCTTTAAATAAAGGACATGTATTAATACCACGGGCTTGAGTAAATCCTCAAGTATTTCTTGGGCCTGCATCAGGCGAGCATCTATTATTTCAACGGGTAATTCTGCCTCAACTAGAATATGCAGAGGTTCATTCAGATGCTCATACCCAGGTTTCCCTCTCATCAGTTCTTCCTGCAAAATATAATTAATACAACTCAAGCTTGTGATACGCTTTTTTGCCAGAGTGATCTCCAGACTTAACTGGAATAAAGATGTCTAACAGAACAACCTAATTAACAAACTGGAACATATTACACGGTTTAGGTTAATATCTTTTGGCTTAGTACTCTGGACACCAGAACATATGAAGCGTCGCAAAAGCTTCAAGCATATACTACGCATATATCAAGATAAGATGGGTTGATAAACCAAATCATAATGATTTTAAAAATAATAACAAAAAAGGAACAAGACATGCACACAAGGAAGCACATGGATCTCAGGACAACATAAGCACACCAATGCCTGGTGTTAAATGACCACTTCAATTGGATAAACATCTATACTATATGACAGTAAAAATATCATCTCATCTGCTCTCAACATTATAATACAGTATTTTTCTGTGGGTGCAAATGACTAGGTAATTAATCATGTCATATTTATGACACATAATGAATATTCGTTCTTACTCTAGCTGGATCCTTGATGCTACCACGTCCTCGGATCAAAACTCGACACTCTGTACTAGCCTCTACACGCTTCAGAGAGTTCCCTCTTGGGCCTAGGAGTCGACCAACAAAGTTATACTGCAGCAAATTGATCTCAATATCAGATGTTGCAAAGAATAGACTTTTAATAGGATACACAGCTGTTCACCATACATTAGGATATTTTTCCACAGGTATTTCCACTCTGACTGTCCTTTTAACAATAAGACCAGATGAGCTACTTTGTGTACTAAGCCAATTTTGTGATGATGACTGTATCAAGCCTGGGACCTGCATATTTTAAATCCAATGTTACACACAACAACAGATAAAGTTGTTTTATTATATGGAATGCATATGATGAGATTAAATTTACTATTGTATCAGAGACCACCGAGAGATCCCCAAGAAGATCGACAATTAGTTAAAAGCTGCTCAAAAGATGTTAAAAACAGTGAGAGAAATATAAGCACAAAAATAGAAGTAGCGCTCAACAATCACAGCAACATGCACAGAATATGCACTTAGTATTTTAGTTTGTTGGCATTACCAATCAGAATTGGAGACCATGATATTCAAGGATCCCTTTTAAAAATAAAGAAAATTGGAAACAATATGTTAAATGTGCCAGGAAACTATCACTGCACCAGGATCATGCTGACATTAGATTAGGGCAGTCTCCAACCTATTTCGGCAACTCAGTCAATACCCCATTATCTCTAACTTAAAGAATTAGACAGTTATACTCCTATGTTAAGAAGACACTCAAAATGCTAGTGTGGCACTACACCATAAAAAAGAAAAACAAAAATAAATAAATAAAATAACACACAGTACACAACATTCCCAGCTTAATACACACGTTTCCCCAGCTGATACATTTCATTTACATTTGTTATTTTGTAGTAGTAACTAGTAGTAACAGAAGTCACAGAAAATTTAAGGGTTGTCATGCAATTACTTCCAATCTAATATATCTCAAGTCCAAATGAAGACAAAAGGCAGAACCCATGAAAGGATTCTGGTAACAGAAGCTAAGCAATTAATAATTGTCAGAACTTGATTGAGTTAGCTTAGCACTACCTGTCACTAACAACATTTAAAACTGTAAGCACCTGAGCACATGTTATGAGTTAGAATGAAATGTAAAAAAAGTCAGAAATGCTTCTAAAATACAGTACTAGACGGAAAAGAAGTTAATGTTAATGGTTAGTATCCGTACTTCTGATTTAAATCGTGATGCCCATCCATTCACATCGGCACCTCCATTTGAAAATATTCCTCCAGAAGCCAGGGGGCTACCATGTTCAAGCCCACTTTGACCTAAAACTGATGCATTCCCCAACAGAGTGGTTACACGCAAAATTTCTGCTCCAAAAATGTCAATTTCCAAGATGTACCAGTCAGCAGTTGTTAACAAGTTAGCAGTCACCACATAATCGATAGACAACACGGATGTTTGCTGAGTCAGTAAAAAATTAATGCTTCCCCTATAATATAAACTTTAGCTTTGAATGGATGTAATCAGGGATGGAAGAAATAGATGCAGTCAATTTTCAACCTGCTAAATGTAAAAAGAAATATATGAAAAATGTCATACACTAAAAATAAAACGACTTTTTTTCTAATAATCAGGTTAGTAAAACATACACAAGTATCTACCTGCATAATAACCAAGAATTCAGAATTAAAACATTTCCCACATAACAGCATGACAGGCCAAAAGCCTCAACAAATGTCTCATTGTCAGGCACCAGCAGGATAACAAAAAGCCATCTGCCAGACTTTGTTTTTGCCCTTTCTTAGAGAGGAAAATGCCACCATCCCTATCAAAAGAAGATCCCAAACAGATGGCACTTATTTCCATAGTAAACGCACAGGACTGAGCACACCCTCTCAGATAAGCAATGGGGTTAAGGGCCACAATTCTTGTTGTAACAAAAATCCTTCAAACTGTATCCAACACATTACCTATTGATGTACCTCTGGCAAAAAATTACCTAAACCTCTGCATTTTCTTTCACAAAGTTCACTGCACACTTGATCAAAAGTCTAACTTTATCAAGCATGAATGGTCTTAACATCCCAGCTTCGCTCAAGAAGTAACATATACATTCAACAATCCACCCTCACAACCCAAACCGCCACCACAAAGGGTGGTGGGGAAAAAAGGCGGCCTAAGTAAACAAAACTAGAAAAGGTTAGCCTCACCTCATTAAAATTTTCAATCATCATATCATCTGTTAGTCAATTTCCCTAACAAGACATGAGTTTCCTTAAATCTTCCATTTGAACACTTGTAAACCACACCTTCATGTCCAACATTAAAATATTCATCCACTTATATGCATACATAACCATATAATAAGTGCTTACAACTTCTCACTACACTGTATTTCCCCATCAGACCATGGAAAGTAAGTATATTCGTCCATCTCATTTATTTTGATTGCAAATCAAAAGGATATAAAGGGTCAATTAAAAAAAATACAATAATATTTTTATACTCAAGATACAGATTGAAATCAAATTCAGGTCTTTTGGTTGGCATACTATCTACAAGTGAAAATATATTTTGTACTCCCAAACACAACTTAAAAGGACAATAAAATCTTGAAAAGCAAAGCAGAAGATCTCCGTTTTTTAACAAAAGGTGACACTTGTACGCATTATCGACCATATCCCAAGAAAAACAGCACTCAGAGGTTAATGAAGAATCCACTTTTCATATCTAGGAACATAGAAAATTAGACAGAAATCAAATTAAATTGGGATAAAAACAACGAAAGCAAGTACTAAAAGCAAATATCACTTGTAATATGCAGAAGAATATGGCTCTCTGATTTCATTTCGGATAGAAAAATAATCTCTATTTGCTTGATCATTTAAGTCGTTTCACGAATGAAGTGTATAAATAAAACAGCATAAAAACTATGGCTCTTCAGTCAAACTGTATCATCTACATTTAAAAAATTATGATTAAAACTTTGAGATTTGAAATTAAGGAACCCGATTCAACTATGCACAAGACATTTACATTGCCACGTGCACCAAACAAATTGAATTCCATAACTTTCTGTAGGAAATTGAACAATGCATCGTGAACAAATCAACAGATTCTTGCCTCAAGTGCTAGGATATAAGCAAGATATGTCATTTGTGCTATTTAATATTAAATTGAAATGATTAAAATTGGGAAGAGTGAGGAACAGGGAAGAATTGGCTTGAAACCCATTGTAAATGCATGCAAATATATTGAGAAAAGAAGCAGCAGACCTTGGCTTAACAATCTATACGTGAGGGGAAGCACAGCTATGAAGGGACCAAGATGATGTCGCTCTTCTAGTAAGTCAGATAAATATCTGAAAATAAAAGAAATGAACCATGAAAGGAGAGTCAGACAATTATTTCATGTACCCTATGAGGAGATACGAATAAATTCCTGCTTCGAAAAATGTGAATAGACGAAATAGTACCACGTTGAGCTTAAACCACACAGAAAGGCAAGGACAATATCTTCATTTATTATTGATGAACAATGCGTGTAAAGCCAGTTACATGGAGACAGCTTAACTTAAAAGCTATCAGTAATAGATTTAAAAAAAAAAAAATCAGTAATAAGAACAACCCATTCTCAATGAAGGACAAGCCAGTAACATTCCAAGATCCAAACACCAAATCGACTCAAGCATACATTTTGACCCATTATTAAATGCACCCAATTGGCACTTAACAATCCTTATACGCAGTAACAGAAAACTGCAGGTCAGACTCGAAATTTGAATCAATGCATCTGCATTATTCAACAAGTATAATCTCAGAAATCATCAGAAAATGCAAACAGTCATTTTTCAAACCATAGATATCACATCCATCAACCAGGTAGTTGTCGAGTGCTGATGTGAGGAAGAAGGAGAAACAACCATATTATGTAATAAAAATCTACAAACTAGCGAGTGCCAAGAGCTCATGATCTTTAATAGGACAACAAAGCACAGTACAGGAACCAAATAGTATAGTCGACCAAGGTTTTAGTTATCAATTGATCCAAAGAATGGTACACCAGGTGAAACCAAATGAACTCAGTCGAAGGTAGGAAATCACAGACCTAGCTAAGAAAAAAAACACAAGGATCAAAGTCAATCAGATCCACAGAGACCGAGATCTCGAACAAACACCAGTCAAAAACCAAAATCTCAAAACTAGCAAAGACAGAGAACCGAGGCCAGATCCTACGAGACTCAAACTGGAGAAAGTGAAGGGAGAAAAAAAACATCGAAGAGTGAAAACATACTTCTCCTGCTCGAGGAGAGCAGAGGAGGCGGCGGCAGAGCGAAGACCGGAGATATGAGGGGAGTGAGGAGCTGACGGTGAGGGAGAGAACGCCATGAACCTGCTGCCAACGCCGGCGCCGGAGAAAGACATGCCTGGGCGAGCGGGATCCGATCCAACACCCAACATCGCCTGCGCCTTTGGGGGTTTTGGGGAATGGTTGAAGGGTGTGTGGTGTGAACGAAAGACAGAGCCTTTGAGGCTCTTCTGTGAGTTATGGGTCCCAAGCAGAGATTGTGTCCCTCTTAATTCTTGCGTCGGTGCAAATCTTGTTTCACAAAACTGTATAAATACAAAAGAACTTTATCTCCACACAGTACCAATCAGTGAACTAGATCTCCTCAGATCATGGGCTGTGTATAGTGTTAGAAGAAGCAAGAAAAGTCATGTGTTGGTGAAGCATGTCCTCAAGGCTGCGATGAAGATTTAGTTTGAATGGTTGAAATTCAAAATTTAAAATATTTCAGTACAACTTTGTTTAATAAAATTAATACGTGCAAGAAAAAATCGTTGAAAAGTACCCATTACAAAATTTTATTGTTCAGAAATTCTTAAAATTTGATTAAGTTTAAACAACAACAAAAATCTGTCTTGAGGATTAAGGACTCAGGTGCATCCCGTACAAATTTTCTTTAATTATAAATATAAATAATATAAAAATATTTGTATATGGTTGAAGAAGATGTTACTGGTGAATAAGATATCCATCCATGAGCTTTGATGATACATTTTGTACCACCCTCGTCACAAATATTTTCCTTTTGTACCAAAATACTCTTTTTTGTACACAATGGGCTTTGACGCTACCTTATGGACAATTTTTATATAATTTTTTGTTACTCCCGTCCAGAATAGAACTAATTTTTAAGTGAGTTTCTTTTGAGGTTTAACCTAAAAAATAATTATTTATAGGAATTTAAGAGAGCCCTTTAACTTGACAGTAACTTGTTGTGAAGACTCAAATGTTTAGGGATATGAAATGGTGATAACATTTGGAAAGCTGAAAATTAATGAAAAATCAACACATAAGCTGAATATTGAAAGGAAATTACATATGGTGTCTCTCTATACTTTATGGAACTTGATGGAGAACTAACGGTTAAAAATTGAAATTCAAAAAGCTGAGTTGTCTAGAGATTACATGTGAAGGTTAATTAGTTTTTTTAGATATTTTATGTTTTATTTATTAATTTGGGTAAAGTAGTAAATATAATCTTAATTTTATTTCTTAGGTACACCTAGTACCCTAATCTTTTTTTGGTACAATTTTGCTCCTAATGTTTTTAATTTGGTACAATTTCATCCCTTTCCTAATTTTTAGTTAATTTTTTAAGGAAAAATTAGTATTTTAATCTTTCACTTTTAACTTATTTATAATTCAGTCCCTTAAATTATTTTATGAAATCAAGCTAATAACAAATGAGTTTCCAAATCCATCAACAATTTTTCATGAGAGTTTCAGAAATAATTTATTCATTTAGGATCAGAATGAAAATTTTTTACTATGTCTGAATTTCATGGAAACAACATCAATAGTTCAATTTTTCATGAGGATTCCATAAATTAAATTAATTTTTCAAAATTCATCTATTTGGACAACAAAATGTCACATCTTATTTTTTGTCTTGTTTGGGGTTAGAAGAATGAAATTTTTTTCCATTGTCTTATAATTGCATGGAAACAACATATATAATTCAATTTTTCATGAGAATTTCAGAAATTAAGTTTATTTACAACAATTTATCCATTTGAAGTTTAAAAGATAAAGCCATAGAGGGTTACAACAATTCAAATTTATTACAATAATTCATCAAGTATATTGTAAATAAACTTTATTTTTGGAATCCTCATGAACCATGGTTTTCTGATCCCTAAACTAACTCTAAAATAATATGTGGCTTTTCTGATCCGAAATAGATGAATTTTGAAAAATTAATTTGATTTATGGAATTCTAATAAAAAATTTAGTCATAGAGGTTGTTTCCACTAAAAATTGTTACGAGGATTTGGAAGCTCATTTTTTATTAGTTTGATTTCAGAAAATAATTTAAAGAGTAAAGTAGCAAATATAACCCTGATTTTATTTCTCATGTACATCCAGCACCCTAATCTTTTTTTTTTGTTGCAATTTTGTCTCTCACATTTTTAATTTGGTGCAATTTCATTCCTCCCCTAACTTTTAGTCAATTCTTTTAAGAAAAATTAATATTTTAGTCCCCAACTTTTAACTTACTTATAATTCAATCCTTTAAATTATTTTATGAAATCAAGCTAATAAAAAATGAGCTTCAAAATCCTCTCAACAATTTTTTGGGGAAACAATCTTTATGGCTAAGTTTTTTGGAAAATCATTTGTTATTTGCTTGATTTAAGAGATTGAATTGTAAGTAAATTAAAAGTAAGGGACTAAAATACTAATTTTCCCTAAAACAATTAACTAAAAATTAGAGGATCGATGAAATTGTAACAAATTAAAAATATTAGGGGTAAAATTGAATCCAAAAAAGATTAGGGTGTTAGGCGCATATGATAAATAAGAGCAAGGTTATATTTGCTACTTTACCCTAATTTAAATGATTGAATTAGAAGTAAGTTAAAAATTAGTACTAAAATATTAATTTTCCCTAAAAGAATTGACTAAAAGTTAGGGGAATGATGAAATTGCACCAAATTAAAAACATGAGAAATAAAATTGCACCAAAAAAAAAGATTAGGGTGTTAGATGCACATGAAAAATAAGATTAGGGTTATATTTGCTATTTTACCCTATTAATTTAGTTCTTTAGATTTAACATCTTGTACAATCCATTGGGTATATTATCTTGAGAATATTTAGGATATTGTTGTAATATCTTGAGTCATATTAGGATTAGTGAGTTTCCTTATTTATGGACTATGTTCTATTAAGTTATTTTGACTAATGGTTTTTTTTACAAGTATTGACTTATATATGTTTTGTTTTCTGATAGAATATGGTTAGCTTGCAAAAATTTGATCAACTTTTATAGAACCTTTTATAATTAAGGATCTAGGGAAGAGTTTCTCTAGAATTTTAATTGATTGAATCCTTTTAATTTATGGGCTTTTTCCAATAATTCCTGTACCCATACTTTGGTGCGAACTTGTTAACTGCTTATTTAGCATGAGGGGAAGGGATGGGAAGTGAGCATAGGGAAAAAAATTTTGAGTTGAATTTTAAAAAAAAATAGAGAAGTGGGGTTCAAAGATTTTAATTGATTCTTTTTCCTTTTTTATCTTCCATCTTATCTTTGTTAAAATTTTATAAATCTACTTCTTCAATTTTTTAAATTCAACTCATAAAAAATTTTCATCCCCTTCCCTTCCCTTCAAAAAAATTGGTTTAAAGGGAAAAAATTATCCTGAAGTTTTCTCCAGTAGACACTATATATTTGGAAGTTTTTAAAATGGGGTAATATTGCCTTTGCTGTTAACCGTTGAAGTTGACTAATTTATCTACATTATATATTGGTCAACTAACGGTTAATTGTTTGTCAATTTAATGAAATAGTAAAATTGCCCACTATTAAAAATTTCCAGGCCCCACTTGGTTCTTTAAAAACTTCCAAGTACTCAATACCCATAAGTGAAAACTTTTAAGTTATTTTTGCAAAAAAAAAAATTCACCTCTCTACTTTTTCATAAGTGGACAAAAACATCTAATTTCAATGGCATAGACAACTAAATTAAGAATAGACAAATCAAATTGATGCAAAGATTTACATTTACAAGGTTCATGTTTAAATTTTTTTTATTTTTAATATATACATTAGTTTAGTTCATCTATTTCTTTTTATTTGGGTGCCCGTAAACTTTTAATTTGACAAAACATTTCTTCACCTTATTTAAAAAAGAAGTTGACAATTCAATTTGTGATGAGGCGTGCATCTTACTTTTCGTCCAATTAGGGATTGAAATATATAATAAATAGGAACACGTTCTCATAAATTTAATAAAAATTAGATAATGAATCATACTATCGTTTCTTTTTCTTTTTTTCTTTTTTATAGTCAAATGTGTCTTTTTGTTTGTTGAATCAACTGTACATTTGTGTTGCTAAATATCATTTTGTCGAATTTTCTATAAATTATACATGGTGATACTTTGATAATACTAAAAAGATAGATTATCAGAACATCAATGATTAATTTTATATTTTTAAAATGTATTTCTGTCTTTAAATGAAATACCAATAAAAAATAATTTAACAACAACAAAAACAATAAACTAAATTATGCGTTGATGTTTTATACAAAAAAAAAATGACATAATTTTTTGATAATTTATAGATAATTGAATTATAAATAAATCTTATATTAGACGTAGATATAAATATTATAATCTTATTTTTAATTCTATAAAGAAAAAGAAAAGGGTTCTTTCACACTAACGAAAGGCGCGTAAAAACAACTGTATTGATTGTGATTAATGATTTAATTATTTAAGATTTTTGCCTTTAGCGTAGGGTCAAGAGTTTTTTTTTTAAATCCTTATTATCGTGAAAATAAAGAAAATATTATATTTTCAACAAAAACAAGAATAGTAAGTAAGATGTGAGAGAATATGTCTACTTTTATAATACCAAATACATTGTATATAACTTTTTTATATAATATCTAATTGTGGTATATTCAAATATTGTTGGGTTTAAATTTAATTCAGAATGTCTGTTCTAAAAACATTTTCTTATATATATATATATATATATATCTCATCGTTACAAATGGGAAATAAGAATAGTAAAAGTTACACGTCAAGAAATTTGAAACAATATGGAGAAATGTTTGGAGAACCTATACAAATATTATATTCGTAAAACTTACAGAATGGTTTATGTCTAGAATATTTCATGCCTGAATTTGAATTTGATTGAAGACTTACAATTCTATATTGTGATGAGTTGTTATTCTTATTTATAAATTTTCAGATAGATATTAAGGGTAAACATAACTTTTTTTTTTTGCTAGCACGGGTAAACATAACTTTTAATCTTTAAAGTTTCCCTCAATTTGGGTTTTAGTCTAGATAGTTTTAAAGTTGTGTTTTTGTCCTTGAAATTTAGTCTGTTTGAAATTGTTGATCCCTATAGCTTCAAACAACCTAAATCAGATATTAACGCTGTTAAAATTGTTGACTTATCCCTGATGCCATTATTTTTACTGATGTAGTCTGATAACTGAATATAGTTAATGTTTCAAAAAAGCTTTTAACAGTGCTAAACTATACAAGCTTTTTGAAATGGTGCAAAAGTAATAAGAATGTAAATTGATGCAAAACGTCCTTTACATTATATCAAATGAGCCCACAAAGTCAGCTCTCTCTCCCCTATTAGATCTTCCACCTCCTCTCTCTCATCTTCCTCTCAACCTTCCTATGGCCTTTCATCTTCTTCTGATGTCAAATGGGGCCCACAAAGTCAAAGCCTCCCAAGATCTCCGCCATATCTTGCAACCTCGTTTAGTCCGTTTAAATCCGGGCTTCCACGCACCACAATCCTTTCGGAAAGGTTCCCCAACCAGATTCTGATAACAATTGATGTATGCCCAAAAATTGATTTTAGGTTAGACCAGTTTGAGGCCTAATCTGGAGACCCACATGCAGACATGCTTTAAGGGAAATTCCAAGGGGAACACTGAGAGGACATGTGAAAGCTTTCTAGGAGGTGAAATCCGCCATCCACATCCCCATATTTTAAGCTAGACTAGTTAGATCCGCAGATCTAGAATCTAATCGCTATACACTCGAAGACAGGTGGATGGGATAGGCTTGCAACGAAAGACAGAGACCACCTATTTAGCTGAACCTCATTTTGTATCAGGGCAACTAGTGGCATTTAGAAAAATCCTAATTACTTTCTCTTGTATTTTGCAAATCTCACATTCCTCTCGCTCTCTAAATTACTCGAATTCCATTGTACTCCAACCGATTCATCAATAAAACTTCTATCCATCATCATGTGTCAATTTCACTGGCTCATATTTCCTTTTCTTGCTGTTGGTGACCAAATTTTTTTTTTTTTTCAATTTATAGTTTTACTAAAATTTGCTGAAACAGTTGATATTATTATGGGCCTTGCTGTGAGTCATGGTTGTCAGAGACATTGTTGCCTTTGGCGTTTGAGCAAGCGCAAGAACCGAAGATTGAACAAGTCAAGAGCACAACGTTTGTGTGGGAGGCGGAGAAGGGTGAGGGGCGGCGATTGCATTAAGGCAAGGGAAATGGTGATTTGAATGGGAGACGGAGAAGATGAAGAAGATTATGAGATTTTGGAGGAGGAAGACATAGAAGGAGTGGTTGAAGTTGAAGAGAGAGGAGTGGAGAAGGAGAGTGCAAAAGCAGGAGGAGCTAGAGAGAAGGAAGAGGGCCTATGGAAAAAGAAAGTTAATAATAAGGGTCAGAGGGAGATAAGAGAGAGGGGCTGAGAGTTGGCTAGATTCATTTGACTTTGTAAACCCCATGAACAAAAAGTAACGGACATCAACATAAGTTAACAAATTTGTTATTTTTACCCTATTTTAAAATGTTTATTTGTAATTTTACATCCTTCCAAATTTCATTATTCAAAACATTTTCAGCGATACACTTTATTGTTAAATTTGCATCTTAACCCTTTTTTATATTATATTTTTATGAAGTTTAAACAATCACACACATGATAGCTCTTCTATTATACAAACTGGGCCTAATAAAAAAAAAAGTTCTGATTAATAATTTAATTATTAAATGATATGTCCTTTGTTAATGCCATGAGTTTTCGATTTTTCCTCCTCGGCAATGTATTTTATATTTTCAACCAAAGATTGATATTTAAAAAAAAACAACAAAAATAGTTGTCCATGAGTTGCATGGTTTCATACATATAACATTCTCCAAGATTTTTTTAAAAAAATTATTAATAAAAAGTCTATAACTCCAGACAGAGTGGTAAAGTTAAAAAGATAAAAAAAAAAAAACAGAGAGGAAAACGTGTTTAGACCAACTTCAACATTCAATATATCTATCAATTTATAATATTATAGAATAGGAATCATTCTTCAGTCTTTTTTTTTTTTTGGTTTGACAAATTACAAAAATAAATATACTTGAATTTTGATTTGAGCGTTTATAGCTTTTAATTTTGTTATCAAATTTAAGTTAAATAGAATTTTTATTTTTTCTTTTTAACTTTGCCAAACTGTTTTAATGCCATTTGAACTTCATCTATCCTTAAAAATGCATATTTGTTAGACTTTTCTTCTACTAATTAATTAATTAATTTTATTTTGATGTATTACACACACCCATGTCTCCACACATAATTTGCTCGCTACCTCTTGTCATTATTATAAGATTCTATTAACTTTTTGGAGGAGATTAAAAAAATTTAAATAAATTATTTAACTGTAACATATATTTTAAAAAATTACATATATCATTATATTATGTATCAGTTTATAAATCATACAAATTAGTTTTGAAAAAAATAATTAATATATAAACTAATTAACTTCTTTAATTTCTTCAAAAAAAAAAAGTCAAGTTGGTCTTATGGGAGTGGAGGTAATATATACATAATGCATTATCATGTTAAGTTTTATCCATCTATCAACTTTTGAGTTGAGCACAAGATGGTTTGACCTGTTGGCTGTTGGATTGTGATGAGATTTATTAAAGATTGGTTGTAGATTGGTAAACCATTTTTTGATAGAATTACCATTATAAGAATCTGTTTGCAACATTGTTACAAAATTATATTTACATAAGTCAAGATAAAACTCATTTCACATAATTATTTCTTTCAATTAAAATTATGTTGGAAAAGTAACTTTCATGGCAAATCCAAACAAGTTATAAGTTGGAATTTGGAGTCATGTTGGCAACTAAAATGACTTTTAAAAAGTTGAACAGATCTTACGGCATATAATTATAAAAAATGGAAAAAAAAAGTTGACACTTTAAAAATACACAATATATTTTTAGACCATTTGTAGTTACATAGTATTATTCCATTAAAAAAAATCATATACTTTAGTGTTATTATATTGACAATTAAACTCATCATAAATTTATTTCTTAACTATATTATATATGCATATTAATATTAATATTTCTCATTTTTTATTTAATTATTACATCATATATTTGACCACCGGTCCAACCAATCGAATTAGAAAAATAAAGATTTGCCAACCTCTTCAATCTAACATTAAATTTTGTTCAAACTAGAGGTTAAATATATAAGTAACTTAAGTGGGGCCTAATTATTTCCCCCACTTCTTATTTGAATAAGCCAACGTCCTAATCAAGTTTGAAGGATACTTTGACCATGTTTTGAGTTCTTTTTTTTTTAAAAAATTATTTTTCTAAAAAAAGAAAGAGAATTTCATACAAATTGTTTGTAAACAATTTATCAATATTCTTGTTAGCGAACTCACGTAATTTTTTTCCCCCACCAAATTGATGTTTGGTAAAATCACTAGACAAACGCTACTACTAAATGATTGCATTTGGTCAATCATTCAAAAACTACTTTACTTTCAATTTACTTTAAAACAGATACAATGTATATAATTAAAATATTGAAATAAATGTAACAAAACACATCAATGATAGGAAGAAACAAGAGTAAAAGGGAAAATTTAGATCATAAAAGACAAGTTTGTAATTATTAAAAGACATCAATTATAGTTTTGCTTCAACGCAAAAGCTCTGATTTTTTTTTACTTCCTTTACAATTTTCATCTCTCTCATTCTAAGGTGTGTTCATAGAAAACAAAATAAAATGTCCATAAAATTTTTTTTAAGTACCGGCATCCTCTTATAAAAATAATTTTTTTATAGGTATTATTGAACATTAAATAAAAATATATCTTTAAGTGTGGGTTTGAACCTATTCTTGTGGAGATCCGCCTAATGTTATGAATAAACGATTGATTTATTATTAGTTTCAACCATAAAATTTGTCTTCTATTATTAGTTAATAATTTTGCCCACAAAATTGAGTAATGAATAAGGTTAATCTTTCATACTGTGGTAAATTAAAGTTTGAGTCTCACATGGGAAAGGCATCCCCATTTAATATTGATGACACTTCAAACAAAATTGCATCCAATAAGAGAATATCTATCAGTACTTAGCAAAAAAAAAAAAAATTTATCATACATTGTTGAATTTTTTTATAACCTTTTTTTTTTGTCAGTTTACAAATGATAGGTAAAGTGAATTCAAACAAAACAGAGAGGAAAATATGATGGTTTGAAACGTACATCCAATAAACATTGTACTCCTCTAATTGGAGCCAATCATATTCGAGATGTTGTCAGGTATTTATAT
This sequence comes from Vachellia collinsii, assembly GCA_006871305.1. Classification (NCBI taxonomy): domain Eukaryota; kingdom Viridiplantae; phylum Streptophyta; class Magnoliopsida; order Fabales; family Fabaceae; genus Vachellia; species Vachellia collinsii. The sequence goes on from QFDD01000637.1 coordinate 37,470, forward strand.
GAGTTCCTCTTCCAATAAAAATTCAAATTTTGACTTTCCACCGTTGCACATTTGATTCAACTGTCAAAAGTTTATACTACCAACTTAACTAAAAGATTTGTGCTGAAATCCTAAAAACTAATGAAGCTACAATGAATACATTGTTGTTCATCCTTACAGTTTCGTGAAACTTTACTTTTAGTCTCTATATTCAATTATTATACTTTTAATGAGCTATCGTTTTGGTCCCTACAAGTTTTGGCATTAATCTCTATTGATAAATTCATAATAAACTATTATAAATCTGTAGAAATTTAAGATTTTAAATAAAGAAAATAATATTAGATAGACTTTAAGAACTTGTTAATGATAAGTGAAAGTGATACTATTAACAAGTGAAAATGGATAATTGATAAATTCTAAAGACTTATCAGATATTATTTCTCATAAATTGTTCAAAAGCCACCATCTGGCTTACAAGATACTTGGTGAACTCCTCTCTCTCAAGATTTTATTTTGTTGTCATTTTCAAAAAAATGGTGTAATGCCTTGATGGGGACACATTGTGTCATTTCTAAACAGCTATGCAGTGATTATTCATTATATTTATATTTAGATTGTCTAAATTATTTTTTGTTTAATATTTTTTTTTTTTTCAGTTTCAAAGGAAACAGAATGTGAAAGAAAAATACGACCCAAGAAATGTTCGTGTCTCACAGATTTGTAAATGAGGCAAATTGATGCTCGGTTTGCCTTAGGGTGCATTTGAAACAGTCAAAAGGTCCTTTAAGAGTAACTTTATACCTCTATTAACATGTTTGGATTAGCGATATAAATTACTTTTCCAATTTAATTTACGGTCTACAGAACAAGTACATGAGACGTGTTTTGTTTCAACTTATATAAATTTATTTTTATAAAACTAAGATAAACAAAGTCTACGTTTATGAGATCGTATGAAAAGTTTATTTCAAATAAAAAATAAAGTTCATTTAATTTAGGTTTAGAAAAAGAAACCAATTTATTATAATATGGTAAACCGAAGTTTGAATTTCCACTAGATAATATATTCATACATTTAATTTTCAAAAATGCTTCGAATTTTATGGCATTCAATAGAAATATTCTTGTATTTAAACAAAAACATATCCATTTGGGGAAGCAAATCAGAGCGACTTGTGGGGATTAACTTGTATAGCTGAGCACAAAGCCAAATGTTCTTTTAGGCCGAAACAAGTAATCATACAAGAAGATAATTAATAGCCATGGGGTTAAATGTGATTACTCTGCATAATTTGATCTTAATAAATTGGCAAAAATGTTAGTTTAGGTAAAGTAAATTTCAAGAGTTTATCAAGATCAAAGTGAGCTCCATGGGCTAACGAACTCAAAACTTTGTTTTGCATGAAGCACTAAATTTGGACAGATTAAAATTGGATTGGAAGTAAGATTAAGGTTTTAAAATTATAGTTTCTAAATATACAGAGGGATAGCTTAAATAATTTTATTTTATAATTAGTTATAAATTATAAAAAGACTATAAAAGGTGTTGTAATAAAATAATAAATACACTTCCCCATTCTTACCTTCCATCCCTACCTCCTTTGTGCAGTCAACATCATCAAATAAAACAAATCACACCAATAGGAGTTGAGTCTATCAGAAAATATTAATCTCTCAACATATTGAACCAAGATTTGAACATCCTGCTAGAAAATGTTTACATTTAGTAAATGACAATATCTTAAATATAATTAGGTCTAGTGAACAGGGTTACTTTGTCAAAATGACAAACTAATGTTCCAATTCTTGTTAAAAAAGATATTCACATTTAGTGTTTAGACGGTGTCCCAAACAGAAATGTCTTTAACAGAACAATACATAGGCTTCAGAAAAAATGAACAAACGGTGTGTGTAAGGATGATCAACAGTGAGAGCGACAACTAAACCTAGAACAACAATGTGTGTGTGTGTGTGAGAGAGAGAGAGAGAGAGGCAATGATGCGAAGGATGTGTCTCAACCAAAGGTTATTTTTGTTTGTAGAATTTGCAATCCCAAGATTTAAAAAACAAAACCAGGGTGAGGTGAGTTGAGCGTAGTGGGTTTTTTTCCGATAAACAGTAACTTTATTTATCCAGATGCTGCACTTTTGAAAATATTTACCCATATACTACAGTCAAACTCGTTCTTATGGAGAACGAATTTGATTTTGTATTAAAATCGTCCTTACAAAGAACGACTTCTTCTGCATGCACGCTTTACGAAGCCAAAAAGTTGCTTAGGGGAGGACAGCAGGGGCTGACAGCCCCCCAAACTCGTTCATGGTGGGAACGAGTTTGGGGGTCCCACCCCAAACTCTCCCCAATCCCCACGCCCTCCCCCTCAATCCCCACCCCCACGCCCAATAAAAAAAAAAATTTTCAATCACACACCCCTTCCATCCTACCCCCACGCCCCATACAAAATATTTTTTTTCAATCACACCCCATATTTATTATTATTTTTAAATCCCTTCTCCATTTAAAAAAAATTATTGTTATTTTTTAAATTTCTCTAAATTAGTCCATTAGAAAAAATAAATAAATCTTTAAATCTCTCCTCCAACCTAAAAAAAGTTATTATTTTTTAAATCTCTCCAAATAAACCTTTTAGAAAAAATAAATCCCTATAAATTATTTTGATAAAAAATGGACGTGAAAAATAAAAAATATTGCATTTATAATTTATTCACTCTCTCATTTTTTTTTCAAATTAAAAAGAGTCAATGAATAAACTTTAAATTGAAAAATCACTTTCTCACTGAAAACATAAAAACGAAATAATTTCGCTCTTACCGTTAGTTGACTGTTAGTTTGATTGGGTAAACTAACAGTCAAACTAATTGTCAACTAACAATGAAATGGCATTAAACTTATTTAAAATTTTCAGAACGATACTGCACTTAAAAAAATTTTCCGGTGTTCAATGATACTTCCAAAGTAAAAATGACTTTTAACACTTCCCTTCAATACTAAGAACATGCTCTTTAATAAAGTAAATTACACAATATATTAAGGCCCTGATTTTTTATTTTTCACGTCCGTTTTTTTATCAAAATAATTTATAGGGATTTATTTTTTCTAAAAGGTTTATTTGGAGAGATTTAAAAAATAATTTTTTTAGGTTGGAGGAGAGATTTAAAGATTTATTTATTTTTTCTAATGGACTAATTTAGAGAAATTTAAAAAATAACAATAATTTTTTTTAAATGGAGAAGGGATTTAAAAATAATAATAAATATGGGGTGTGATTGAAAAAAAATTTTTTGTATGGGCCGTGGGGGGTAGGATGGGGAGTGGAAAGGGGTGTGTGATTGAATTTTTTTTTTTTTTATGGGCCGTGGGTGGTAGGATGGGGAGTGGGGAGGGGTGTGTGATTG
>QFDD01000638.1:0-38467 GCA_006871305.1 Vachellia collinsii
TCTCTCTCTCTCTCTCTCTCTCTCTCTCTCTCTCTCTATGTTGGGTGTATACTAGACCCATGAAAGTAGTGTTCGGTATTAGGTTCCATTACCCTTTTAAATTTGGGGGCGCCCCCACCAGAAGTCGGCATAGTTCATGTGGTAAAACGTGCCCTTTTCCCTTTGTTAATGACACAGCTTCCAGCATCTGTGTTGATCCTTCTTCCACCATTTTTATGCTTTGTGCAGGGTAAGTCCATCAAAGACACCTGTCCGGTCTCGTGCGCCACGTGGGCTAATGCAATGAATCATGCTTCCAAGTTTCTTGGGTTGGTTTTTGAGATATGCTTACATACATACATAGATAGAAGCAGATATATCTGTGGCCTCTAGTCTATACTTTTGTCCTTGAGTCTTGGTGTATGGCGTCCATTTCCCCCAGGGGTTATGGATTACTTGTTTAGCTTGTAGAGTTGGATCCAGTATGGCACTTCGAGGATCTTCGATGTCTTAATTTATGACGCTCAATTCGATGGATTCATCTTGAGACGAGAGAATTTTATGGTTGGATATCTCTTAACATGTGGAATTTTCTTGGACAAAACATGATAGAAAGCCTTTGTTGTTCCTCATGTCATAAGCTGTTTCTTAGGTGTTTGGATATTGCCTTGAGTCTATATACTCCAATCCGCATCCAAGTCCCAGCTTGTCTTGCTTCAAAATCCAAGTCCAGTTTGATAATATTTAGAGCATTTAATTTTTGTCATTCTTCTTGCCCTTCCATACAATTAAACAAGTAATGAATTCATTATAACTCTTGTCAAGGGCATATTTGGAAAGGTATACAAATACTTTACATATCTAATATTATAACTACTTTTGAACTAATATTTTTGGTCTACTTGAAGTGGATAAACCATACTTATATTATGAATTGGAGTAGGCAATTTGAACTCTGAAATCTCATCATCTAGAGGTGGTAAAAACGGCCTTGGGACGCTATTTTGTTCATGAAGTCGTTTTTAATAATTAGTCTTATGAATTGTCCCTTCATGTCGGTGTCATTCTGGTCAAGTCCTTTTTCTTTTTTTTGGGCCGGACCTTTCTTGGGCTTTACAAACACCCCTGTGCAAAAATTTGCCGGTACGGTCTGGTTAAAAATCAATTCGAAAAAGGCAATCAGACCAACTGGTCGGGCTTGGCTCCACACGAAGGGTTTAGACCATTTGGTCTTGCCTGGCCCGAAATGATATTTATTAAAAAAAAAAAAATTTCTCTCATTTCATTACTCTCGCATAAGCCTAGCGTTGCGCCTCCACCTTTCGCTCTCGACCTTGTTCAGCCACCATCTCATTCATCGTCTTCCTTTGTAGCACGTTCATCAAAGAACCAGGGAGAAAGAGATCAGAGACCATCGAACAATACCCCTCCCCTCTCCATCGGCTTCGTCCTCCTTGCTAGTGTCGTCGTTAACCCTCAAACTTCACCGTCCCTTCATTGTGACCTATTCATTTTTCATCGCACCAGTTCCTCCTCCTATCTTCGTCTTCTCCGTCACATAGAGAATGCATTTCATTATATCTGAGCAAGGGTGTATCCGGGAGTTGATGCATTTCTCCATCGATAATGTCACACCAACGATGCCTCACTGTTCTTTCTTTGCAGTTTGCCTTGTTACCTCTGTTTTCCTGTGAAGATAGCCGTCTGATTTTGGTGACATTCGAAGCAACTGGTTTGCCTCCTTCCTCTTTTCCATTGATGTCCCTTGCTGCTTTTGGTGGTCATTTGGATGGTGTGATGCAGAAGTTGGTGGGATTGAAACTATGGACACAATTGCTGGTGTCACCGTCGAAAAAATGAAAAAAAAAAAATGTTTGTAATATTGCGTCTTGAAGAGTTTAATGGACCAAAATCCAATCCAGCTCAACCTTTGATCGATGTTAAATTGAATTAAACCATTAGCTACCTAATTCAACCCAACCATAAAATAGACCATCCTTTGGATTGGGCTCCGGTCCGTCCATTTTACAGCCCCAAAATTTCAAGTGTATAAGTTGGGAATCCTACATGGCTTTTCACTTTTAATATTGGGTTAAACATACTTTTAGTCCCTATAGTTTACCTTGATTTGATTTTTGGTTCATGAAGTTTAAAAGTTGTGGTTTTGGTCCTTCAAGTTTATTATGTCTAAAATTGTTAGTCCCTATAGTTTTAAAAGGACTTACACCTAATGTTAATACAATTAATTTTGCTTATGTATCACTAATTTTATTAATTGTAGTGAAATTTCTTAATAACTGGATAAGGTAACATGAAAAAAAATTGTTGTATAATTTATCCTTGTAGTTTTATGGACTTAAATGTTTGACTGCGTTAATTACTACAGTTAAATTTAGGGATCAAAATAAAAATTTGTTCAAAGTATAAGGATTAAAACCAAAATTCATTCAAAATATAGGGATAAAAAACAAAATCAGTTAAAAGTACAGGGACCTTTTAAAACTACAGGAACTAACAGTTTTAAACAAAGTAAACTTGAAGGACCAAAATCATCACTTTTAAACTTCAGGGATCAAAACCCAAATTGAGGTAAACTATAGGGACTAAAAATATGTTTAACCCTTTAATATTTTAGGATCCAATTGTGTTAACTTTGAATTTTTTTTTGGAATGGCAATCTAAAAAAAAAGGCATATTACTATATGTTCAAAAAATGATTTGGATCGAAACAGACCAAGGTTCAACAGACAAGATTAACCCAAGAGTTGGTCCATCATGAACCCTAACAGTCAAGTGCCTCTGAGAAACCACATGCAAAAGAAGCGGTTGCATGTCATTGTTGACCCTCAACGCCTCCCACCAAACACAAACGCCTTCCCCTTCTCCTATCAGTATTCATTCTCAAGGAACCAAAGAGACCATTTCACATGATTCTTGATATCAATGGGGGCTGCAGCTGCTTCAGGTGCCTAATGCTTCACAACAACACCACGTTTAAATTCTCAAGGAGAGAGTTAGTGATGCTAAGTATTCAACAATGTCTTCAAGATGTGCATATAAATAGATATCTGACTAAAAAGGCTCTGCATAGGCTACCTCCTTTTTCTTTTTTCTTGCCGGCTCATAGTTTATCTTTACACGATTCGTCTCTGGATTTAATTTACAGGATCTTTGTCTGCTCTCTTTTCCAAAAGCCAGACAACGACGTCCTACATCCGGGGCCCACTGTGACTGCATGCCAAAGTACTTTCAACCCAACAAAAAGTCTCCTTACTCCTATTTCTACCTTGCTATGCATTCACATGGTTCCAAAAAGAAGTGGATCGTCATTTTAAACTCCTAATTATATGATCACTTAATTCAAGATTTCTTATGGACATGCTGACAGGGAAGCTGATGTTATTTGGTGGGTCCCACGCATGAATTGCTTACTTAAATGGTGCAATGCCCCCAAAAACAATGGAGCATTTAGTGTACGGCCCTCTATCCGCTATGCTTCAAGACACGATGTCACTAAACAATATTGGGACAGGTGAGGCGACGCTTTCATTCTAGTTTGCCCGTAGCTGTTGACTCCCATTACTGTATTCATTCCCACCCCACTCCGCATCTAAACTAAAATAATCACACTCTCTTCTTTACAGAATTTTGATTTTGCTTCCCTCACTTTTAGCTGCCACTCTTCCATCATGCTATGGCTCACTTCATTTATATTCTTTCACTTTATATAATCTGTCCCATAAACCATCCTGAAACGTAACCCCGTGTAGCTTGTACTTGACACTAACAGCCAAAGAGTAGCTAGCAGCTTCATGAGCTTCACTTATCAGCCCCAAACCAAAGAACATATGAAAAATTACCAATCAAATAACCATCCATCTTAGCTTCTAGTTATCCTTTCCCGGCACCACGTCTAGTAAAACACTGCAATATAGTAGTATTAATTTGCTTGGTTGAAATGATAAAAGAACTTAACATTTTGCTTGACATCACCAAATCCATAATGCTGATGCAATCTGATATGGGAGTTTCTAAACACAAAATTATCCATCAGGGGTGCTTTTTGATGGTTATGGTGTGTGGCTGCCCAGCGTACCGTTGCATGCCACCTGTGCCTCGGAGATGGTAAAAAGCGGCCTAAATATCTGAGGCACATTTTATGAGAGCACAGAAATTCTGATTCTCAGTGAAGCTCTCATAACAGATAAAGGGGTTTTAACAGAGGAACGCTATGGCGCCACGTTCCACTAACCGACCTCAGTGCAGTCTTATGCGTATGGCAAAAGCCAAACCTTTCATTTTCCATTCACAGCACAAAATCTATTTCTCTTTCATTGCCCACCCCATTTCAACTTTTTACTCCACTCCACACGTAACAAACAGAGTCATGTGTGTGTATATAGATGTCTCGTTTGTATACCTCATGACGCAATTTTCCCCTTCTTTCTATCCTCCTCCTGTGTTTCTACAGCCATCTCAACAAGTCACAATTCACATTTCCATCTGCTTCTTCATCTATACTCAGCTTGTCTTCAGATCAAAATGGGTAATTGCCTTGCCCTTTGTGATCCCAGTCTCGGCTCTACTTTGGCCAAGCAGGGTAGCATTGTGAGGGTGGCGAAACCAGATGGAAAGATACATGAATTCACAACACCCATTGCTGTGAAGCAGATCCTGCAAGATTTTCCTGATTTCATCATCTGTGTGTCAGAGAAAGTCTCACAGCCTCTCTCCCCAGATCACAGGTTGAAGCCTAGAACGTTGTATCACTTGCTTCCACATCTATCTTCTCTCGCCAAAACGGACGCAGGCAGTGGCATCAAAAGGGTCAAAATTGTTATCACAAAGCACCAGCTTCAACAGTTAGTCGCTAAACAGATTTCCTTGGAGGATGTACTTTCAGACGTCCAATCTAGGACTGTTGATTTGCCAAGCAATTGGAGGCCACAGCTGGATTCCATCCCTGAAGGAAATGAGTAACACATCGTTATAAATACACCAATTTTTTTTTTTTTTTGGCTGTTCAGGATTGAAACTTTTTTTCTGCCCCTTCCTTTCTCTGTTTCTGTCCTTTCTCCCGTGAAGTAGTTGAGACGGTCCATGTAATTATTCGGGTTGTTTGGTGGGATTGAAAGGAAGGCAAAGGAAAACACGGAACCTTGTGTGTGTGTGTGTGTGTGTGAATGAATCAATCTTGAAGCCAGTTTTGAACCTCCCAACAGCTGTTATATTTGAGATTCATAACCAACAGATATATAAATTAAGAGCACAAGATTACCAACTTACAACTCTTCAACCTATGGAAATTCTTCTTGGTTTCTTATCATAAGTAATCTTACGAGACCCAGCTCCTTTCATCAGTAATGATCCCACAACTAGCCATTGCAAGACTGAGATTTGTATCATTGGCGACACAATCTATTATGGTTCAGTTTTACATGGAAGGCTGTATAGAAAATAATTGTAATTTCCAATGAACTGTATCACTTATATTATGCACCCGCAACGTCATTAAGTACCAGAATGCGGATGCAAAGCTAGAAAACAGGGTACAGATGCAGAGTTTTCGGTAGGCGGTCGCAAAGAATTTGAACTGAATGAATCACATGGGTCAGGATATCTTGGGATTGGATTTTGGAGAACAGAGTCTGTTTAAGTTTAAGTATAAGTAAAAGTTATTTTGAATAATAATTTCTGAAAAATGTTAGAAAAAATCGTTTTTTAGAAAATCATGTTTCTATCCTAGACCATAATTTTAAAGGTTAAAAATTATTTTAGAGAATTTAAGAATATTTGTATGACTCATAGAAAATCATAACTTTAAGAATTAAAAGCTATTCTGTATTTTTTAAATATGTTTATCTACTCGCTATTAAAACCATGGTTTTGAGGCAACCCATGATTTCAATTTGTCTCCTAAACATGTTAGTTTCTCAAAGAATCACTTGAGTTTCTCCACATATAATCTTATATAATCTGTATATTCACATTAACAGCAGAGCAAAAGCAGTAGAGCCATGTGACTATACCGAAAGGAATAACTTGTGACGGAAGGAAAGACGAAAAAGTAGCTGTTCTTGTATTCTATTCCCTGGATGCCAAACATGGTTGCGAATGCCAAGCGATTTTATTGTATTGTTCCTCAGAAACAAACAGATTTGCCATAATTTATAAAGGGAACAGTTAGGAATCAAAGTTGCAAATGAGTGGTGGGGGCGAAGGTGGAATGGGTAACAATGACAACCACTACAGTATTATTGTTTATTGCTGTCTTAGGAAGAACCAATACGATATTTCTTCCAATGGGTATTACAAGAGAACCTTCACTTTAATTATATTAATAAATTACAGATTCGAATTGCTCGCAAAATTGAAGTTTTTGAACACTCCCCATCAAAGTTGGAGGATATTCCATTCTTCTGTACTGGCCGTTTTCCCTCTAGCGTAAATAATGGAAAAGTAAAAACCAATACTGACTTCGCTAGTTGTGAAATAATGATATAGATACTAGAGTTTATTCGTATAGCAACAATATCATAGATGTTTTTTTTTCTGACCTTAGTGCATAGAGTGAATATTTGCCACAGAAAGTTGTCAACGCTTTGGACTATTAATTATCCCCATGACTGTGAAATGCCAGAGACCATTTGTGCTTCAAGCTTGGCACTGCGCTGCCTTCGGATCAACGTACGTACGTGGTTGCGCCATACGAAGCTTCAACCTTCCACTTCTGGGTTTCTGCAATTCCACCACATGTTCATAGGTAGCTTGGAAAAGAAAGTGTCTGATTCAGCAAATTAAGGAGAGTGTGATAGTTTTAATAACCCTCACTTTTTTTGACGCAAGAGAGGACCACAACCCAATTAACATAACAACAGTTGATCTAAAGGAATTAGATCCCATCCACTCATTAGCAGAGGCATGCAAGTGTGGCGCAAGAAGAATTTGATAAATCATCGTTTGCTAGAGCATCAGTGGGTTTGTTGTGTCCTCTCTAGATAGCAAATCCCATGAATACATAATTAAACTCTAGATCTACAAGAACGTCAAACTACACACTTTACTACTATTTCTAATATTCACCATACGAGTTAGATTTTCGGTATCTGATTCAAGGATAACTCTCTTGAACTCTATATCCCATGCAAGTATGAATAACCAACAATCTAGAGTGGACAGGATTCCTTTCATCCAACAAAATGGATCGTATTGATAAATAATTTTCACTTATATATATATAAACTCTAGAAACAATTTTATTTTACGGATATTCAGGTGTTGTACAAGAACGACTAACATAAATGCAAGCATTCTTTTTAGCCGTGGCCAAGTTTAAGGCTAGAGGTTTTGGTGGGGCTATTAATTTTGATTGGGATAAGCATGATTTGGCATAATTGATAAAGGTACTCATTTAATTACATCACGTGATTGTTAGTGACTCTTGACTCACCATGCATGCAAGTGTTGTGCGTGTCACTAACAACCAATGTATTAAAAAACGGATCGAATTTTGAATTGGACAAGGTAGTGGATCGACAGTTAGTGGATCAGATCGAGATCAACCTGTAGATCAGATCGTTCATATCAAAATAGTATAATTTAATAAAAAATATTCATATTTGATTATGAGCAAGTTAATATTATAATATTTAAATAAAAAGGATATTAAATACGTAATATTTTGATACATACATATTTCACACAACTGTTTAATTGTATAAATAACAAAATACAACATTGAGAATATAACTTTATTCTTAAAATTCTTCAAAAGCTACAAAATAACAAAGCACTAAAATAAAATCACGAATAGTCAATAGTAGTTTGATTTAGTAATCCAAAAAATAAAAGTAACAAATCATTAATATAATAACAAATTAAAGCAATAAATCCAGTTAAATGTAGTATAAGTTCACTAAAACAAAAAAATAAAAAAAATCAGATTTTTTTTTTTTAAAATTAGCATGACCCGGATTACCACCTGTTTGCCTCGAGTCACCTGGTTTAGGATTGATTTACTCGGGTCAGAAAATCATAGGTTAGGAGATGGACCGAACCAGTCAGGTGACCGAGTCGCCGGTCACCGAATCAACCCGTACGATCCAGGTTTTTATTCATTGCTAACAACCCTATTATTGTTGATGCTTTTGGTGGTTATGCGCTCCTTATCATGTATGATTATGTCATGCATTATATTATCACTATATATTAAATAAACATACTTTCCCATGCCAAAATACAAATTTATACTCACCCGGTTAAATATACACCCTTTTATCCATATAATTCCGAGAGTAATTAATATTTAAATATGATTCAGTGTATTTAATTCATATCTTTTTATTTGGAAAGAATTGGTTTTTTTCTAATTTAAAATAAATTTATTAAATTAATTGTTTTTTAATCGGAGTGAAATAGTTGAAGATTACTTATATTTTGAATTGCAAAAAGAGTAATTAAACTAGCACTTCAATTTGATTTGTGCAAATTGGCGTTTGGCGCTTAGTTACTGCAAAATTAACATTCTCTAACGGCGTGATTGGCTTAACGTCATCTATTTGACTCTAGAGTGCTGTTATATAGTTAAATTGATTTATTAAAATGCATCCATGGCCACATGCACATACTCTCGATCGGCCAAAAACTACTTTCAACCATTGGACTTGATCGGTTGAAGTCTGTTTTGTTTTCTTCAAAATGGACTGCACGTCTAGTTCTATAACAGAAACCTCACACAATTGGTTATCAAATTGATCCATCAAAGCTTGGTCCACTCTGTTAGGCTCATCATCTAAACTTGAAGCGTATAAGCAATGGCTTGACGCATATCATCAGTCGCATCTGTTTTTTTTTCCCAAGGCTACTTTTTGGAAGTTGCATGTTCTGCAATTTAGATTTCATTCAGGTTATCCTCATATATTATATCATATGTGAAAAAAAGAAGCTAAAAAGTTGACCGCGCAGCCAAATCACTGCAAAGCTCACAAGTGCAGTTAAAGTGATGGCCATGCACTAGAAAATATGTGAAGAGATAGTAGGATGAAGGGATAATATTCATAGCTCTCTTTGTATTTGTCATCTTTGGCTCTGTGACCGTCACGCTCATGTGCAGCAAGAATACTGAAGGCGCGACACACAATTTTGCTTAAAAGCTAGTCAGAATCATTAAAAACACATGGCTCTTGTCCTGGCTTATAATCAATAAAGGACGAGAGATTATAGCTAAAGACAAATAGACGACAGAATCCAATGAAGTTTGACCGCTCCACTTTCCCACATTCCCTCATTCATAAATGAGTTTCATGGATCCTATTTCAAGTCATTTCCTCATCTAAATTCCTCCACAACCACTCTCATGGTCAGTGAGTGTAGCATCAGCATTAAAATTGGATTAATTTTCTCATTCGTGAATTCTTGGAAGTTAGAACTCATTACAAAAATTCAAAATCCCCTCAAGTTTTCTGTAGAAATAGAAAGTTTTTATACTTGCACCTGGGAGAGCAGATCCAAGCTACCCTTGGCTTTGAGAAAGCTCAAAGCAGCATGTGGTATTGAAAAAGCCAAAGTTCTGAGATCCTTTGTTGTATTCTTTTCTTTACTCCGTGGGTTGCAGCTTTCGGCAGTATCGAGGGTATTTCTTCTTTACGCTGAGGAGCTCCAAGTGCCTGCCCAACTGCATGACCACGCCTCACAAACCACCAACACATGAGCCATTAGTTTTCTGCGCACCCCTTAACCTTTTGTGGCTACGTAAGGCAGGGCTGTTTCCATAATGCATGGACTAGCTTATACTATATCATTATCCCTCGCTTCCACAGGTCAAACCGGCATGCTTTTATTTAAAATGACAACACGGCCATGATGGATCTGTATCCCCCCTACTCCTCATTTATTGCTCCGTGCATTTTGCATTTACAGATACCACCTACTAAAACACAACACTTACATGTTAACTTGACATGCTGCCGCAGATTTCCTTTCACGGCTACTAGTGCGTATTCTCATTTTCATGGGGAAGGCAGGAGGAACCTCTTGGTTGGCTACTGTGAGAAGGGCTTTCAGGTCTCCTAACAAAGAAAATGTCAAGAAAAGCAGCCGGACAAGAGAGGAGCAGGAACAAGAGGAGGATGAAAAGGTAACCTTTCAAACACATACTTCATTCTCAACTTAATCTCTACTCTACAATATATGGTAAAAGGAAATCATGAGATGTGCAAATAAAGGTGTGTTTTTCTTTAATGTGCAGAAGAGGGGAAAGCGAAGGTGGATCTTCAGAAACCCCTTTGGCCAAGAGACAACATCCCAGCACTTCGAAGAAAGAACCATAACAATTATAGCTGATGTGACGGCAACAAGCTGTGAGGCCGAGCACAGACACGCGATTGGGGTAGCCATGGCAACCACGGCAGCCGCTGAGGCAGCGTTAGCAACCACTCAGGCAGCTGTGGAGGTTGTTCGCCTTTCTAAGCCTTCGTTCTTCGTCAGAGAACACAACGCAGCCATCGTAATCCAAACGGCTTTCAGAGCCTATCTGGTAATAGGAGATCAGAAAGTCTTTTGCCGCTACTACTTTCTCGAACGTACCTTTATTTGACGTGACCAATATATTTCATGTGGTTGTGGTTATGAATGATGAATAGGCCAGGAGAGCACTTGTGGCACTTAAAGGATTAGTGAAGCTGCAAGCATTGGTGAGGGGTCATAATGTACGAAAACGAGCTAAGCTAACACTGAAGTGCATGCAAGCTCTCATTCGAGTTCAAACTCGAGTGTGCCAGCAGCGAGCCAAGCGGCTCTCACAACATGAAAGAGCCACAGATTCCTCAGACGAGAGTGGGACAGAGGAAGTGTGGATGCGCTGGGATAACCACCCACGAACGGTAGATAACATTCGAGCTGTTCTTCAGAGAACAAAGGAAGTTGCCTTGAGACGTGATGAATTGTCTCTGGCTGATGCCTTCTCTCATCAGGTTCGGTTCTAGTTCTTTATCTTTATCTCTTCGGTCTTTGCTTTCGAAATTTTCGTATGCTCCACACTAGCCAGCTTGTTCCTGTTTACATTAAATTGTTGATTTGATTTGATTATAATTTAATTTGAAATTGATATTATTTGATTATATTATATTCAATTTAATTAGATTATAAAGTTATCTATTGGTTTGTGGTTTGCCTATATAAAGATTTTTTTTTATCCTTATTTATCAAAGCGAATATCAAATTGAATATTAAGTTCTTTTCAATTTTTAACATAGTATGAGATTTTTTACTTCTATTGAAGAAAAGGAAGATGGGAAAAAAAAAAAAAGGAAATCATGAGGAAGAAGAAGATAATGATACATTAAAGAAACTTTGCTCACTATCAGTCTCCTTTTTATTCTCACTTGTAATTCCCAATCTCTCCTACTCAATTTGTTTTCAGTTTTCACATTGCCGCTTACTCCCTTTGGCTACCTACCTCCATCTAACGTGTCATAATCCACGTGTGTTTGCCTTCCCAAATTGTCTGGTTCCATACAGACCCAAGTTGTTTCCCTTTTCGTCGAGATCCATATTGGTTCAGTCCAGCTCCTTTGTAGTCTGTCTGGTTCCATCCCAAAAGACCATATGGCTTTGTCCAAGTCCTTGTCGTTTTTCCGTTTTCCAGAAGACGATTTGATTCTGTCCAGATACCTGCAGTTTGTCCGTCTATTTGATTCTCTTCCCTATAAGACCATATGATTCCGTCTAGATTTCGCAGTTTGATTGGTTTCGTCTAGATTTCGGCACTGCCATCTCATTCTTTCATGTTATTTGTTTATTCAATCTGTTAGCAGAAAAACTCACTTTGTCAGATCATCTTGAGTTTGAAGGGATGTTGAGATTAAATTGTTGATTTAATTATACTTAAATTTGATATTAATATTATTTGATTATATTATATTTGATTTGATCCTAAGGTTATCTATTAATTTGTGATTTGATTGTATAAAGGCTTCTTTATACTCTCGTTTATCATCAAACTGAATATTAAATTCACTGACATTTGCCATGAATTTTACCTGCAGATACGGACGAATAGAAGAGAAGCATGCACCAGTGAGGAAGAGGAAGGAGATTGGGACGGCCCCAGGTGGAGGAGAAGGTATAGAGAGAACAGAGGCCGAGCTTCGTATGATCAAAGAGATGCCATCAAAATAGTTGAAATCGATACTTACAGTCCCTACTCTAACCCCCATGTTCCCACTGATAAAGAGAGATCATATTGTGGGCATAGACCTGAGTTCACTAAACCGCCGAGACTATCATTTTGTTCGCCTAATGACGAGATCTCAATGGCAATGACACCGCCACCAATGAAGATGAAGCGTGTTGAGATGCATTCAGGTGCAAAGTCTGAGACTTTTATGCCAAACTATATGGCAGCCACTGCATCTGCCAAGGCTCGGGCTCGCTCACAAATTAGCCTCAGAAACAGGAATTTAACTGCCGAGAAGGATAAAATGGGATCCATCAGGAAACGCCTTTCATTCCCAGTTCCTAGTTCTTGTGGTGGGGTCGACACCTGACAGTGGAGGCACATCTTATGTTGGAGTGTCCCATTTCAAATTTACCAGAATGTATGTTAGTGGGAATGGCTATCTGAAAAGTACAAGGAGAAGAGATGAAGAAGAAAGTTATGCACGAAGTCTCTAAGGCGTGGGCAACACTTTCCTTTAGGTTTAATTCGCCCCCACCTATTCCTATATTATATGGTGCAAGTTGGATAAACCGGCGAATTTTCTACATGATACAATAGAGACCTTTGAGTATGGATTGCACTCCCAAGACTCAAGTAAAGACAACAAAGGCTTTTACAAAGTGATAGTTTGGCTTTTTCTATGTGTGCACTCAGAAAGAAAGACAATGAGTTTGATCTTGTTGTGTGAAAGATTGTATGTAAAATTGTATGTTCAAATGGAGTGATGGGGAAGGTAATTATAGAGTGTAGAAAGATGTTTTGAAGTGGTACCTTAGAAGTAAGAGATGTCTTGAAGTGATACCTTTTGAAGTAATGTCTTTTCAATTAAAAGTCACAACCATACCACTTCAATAAAAAGTCACAACCAATGATTTTTCAAAGAAGAGTTACACCTTTATACATGTAGGGATACAAAACTTTAGAATTATGACTTCCTACACAATCCTTTAAATAAATGGTAGTTATTTTAGAATTATAATTCCCTACACAACCCTTCAACCAAATGGTAGTTATTTTTTAAGAGCATTGTATCTCTTCCTTTAGAAAAATACATTTCTTTATTTTAAAAATTTCTAACATTGTACCCGCTCACATGAAGGTTTCATAGTTTGTTAACAAATCCCAAGATGAAATATTATTGTGTTATTTTGTGGGGTTTCAATTCATTAAACTATATCAGCATTCCGCGGGCCATGTCTTGGGATCAGAATCAAAGCATCTCTAAATCCAAAGCCTAGAGAATTTCAATAATTTTTCACGAGTGCACTCGTCGGTCTTTCTGTTTTTTAAGCTTGCTCATCGATCCATGTGCAAGTGCAATCACCAAGGAAAAGCATGATTTACTCAAACGATATCTGTCTAGTTTCCAGTGTCTGGCGTCGCTGAGCTCAAAACTGTAACGTCCTAAGCGCACAGCTGAAATATCATTACGTTCCTGTATTTTGTGCACTTGATCATGCTCCATCTGGCATGTAAGCAGATTTGAGCCCAAGTATGAAAGGTTCCCAATGGCTCCGTGGCTCCTAAGTCCTAACCTCTTTTCCGAAGCAAATGCAAGAACAGTGCATCACATTCTGGTAGGGCTCCGACACGACGTTGATACAGTTTTTTTTGCTAGTTTTCAAAAACCTGCTATGAACAATTTGCCGTTTACTCTGCCTTTTCCAACTTTTTCCCCAACAAAGAATTCGAGTGTTCGGTACATATTGAGCAACAGTTTTGAAACATTGAAAGAGATCATCAAAAGGAACAAAATATATTAACTTATTTTATAAAAAAGTTTGGGAGGCGGATAAACAGACGTGATTAGTCAAAAAGAAAAAGGAGAGGTAAAAACATCTGTAAGCGGAAGGCGAGGATTGTTAACTAGCGCTTTCAAATCAAACAAAAAAAAAAAAAATCTGGGCGAGGCAGTGAGCGGATAGTGAACATGTCCAAAGTTGTTGGATCTGTTTCGGCGACGCGCACGGAGAGGAAATGAAATATACAAGTAGAAAATTCAAAAAGCGCAGGCGCAGCGTTACAACGACAAAAGATAAAGTGCTGAAACAAAAAAGTGGTATTCAGTAGATCAGTAGAACAGAAACACAGGTTGTTTCGATATTTTTGATGTACAAAACACCTTGGAAAACAATCCTACACTTATGCGAAATCCAAATCCTGAGTAAGTAAACCCAAGGAAGGCTCTCTCAGGAGGAATTAAGAAGGCAGTTTGGCATGATTAAAGCAGAACATGACCATATCAGAAGTGGCCCTGGACGACCCAAACCTCGGCCTCGGGCTGCTACCGCTGCTACTATCAGAAAATGAAGCAAGCGTCTTCTGCAGCACGCCAGATGGAGATGACGCCATTGTTGCCATAAACATTTCCGCTAATGGGCCCCCAGGAGTTGAACAAGCCGCCCAACTCGAAGGAGGATCTATTTGGCCCAAACCCATATGAACAGAACCCGTGTCTTCCTCGGCCACACCACCCCCCATTGTCAAATCAAGAGAAGAAACTGATAACCTGTTATTTGATGATGCGACAGAGCTCCTTCTGTTGGCATTGGTTTCTGCACTCGACCAAGCATCAATGGAAGCTCTTGGTTTTACAGAGCGAGGACTTTCTATAGGAACTGCAAGAGGATTGGGGTGCAAAGGGAAGCGCTTGTTGTGTTGGTCTCGTTCACAACTGAAAACATCGTACGAATACGTATACGAAGGGCCTTTGGAACGACTGATTGACATGGAGGCGTCGTTGTCACAGGAACTTGCCGCATTCAATCCAAGTTTGTTCTGTACCAGAGGATGCCATTGGGGATCCATGGGATTGGGGTCTTCTTTCAGCATCCGGTCCACGCCTCTTTATTATGCACATTTTCAGATTCACCAAATTAGAAAGAGAAAGGGTCAAATCTATTGGAACAGAACTGAAATACCAAAGGAGCTTTTGATGTGGACTGTCTTCATACCCAAAAACAAAAACCGAATGAGCATAGACACAGTGGAAACAAAGTGACGAAAGACAACTGCCTCTTACCAGTATTCTGACCGTTCGGACGAAGAACTTTAGTTTAATGGGTCAACTTATAACTAAAGGAAACCTCCAGGGGGGAGAAGTATTAGACAAAGGGTAATTTTTTTAAATGATTTTAATTAATTTAAAGTAAATATTTAAAAAAATTTATTTTAATTTAAATAAAAATAAGTGATTACTAAATAAATCTAAAACTGACGTAACAGTGAAGTTCAAAATTCTAGTCACCTTGGAACAGAAGCAGGGTAATCAAAATTTGCAGCTTTGACGCCGAGCTTATCAAGACAGAGGGAAGATTCAGCGTAAAGCTGACTGGTAGTGGTAGACGCAAGAAACGGAGAGGAAGATCCATTCTTACGGATTGTGGAGTTAGAGATGGTCAGGGGAGGAGTAGATAAAGAAGGATAATCTTGGCTAGTTCTGTTAATTTGCTGGTTATTGTTGGTGGTGGCTTGAATTTCCACATGCTTTCTTGAACGGGGACGACCTCTGTGCATATGACGCTCGCAATACTTGTGGTTAGGGGCTACCTCTCTTGAACATCTCCATTTTTTCCCATCGGTTCTTCTGCACCTCCCTGGCTCTGCATCATTACTGCTTGAAAACCTCAGACTGAAACCGGTATCCGCAGCTAGCAAGAACAAACCACAAATATTACATTACAAATTTCAGGAAAAGGATGAACAGAGAAGGTGCAAACTCAACCCTCGTCATTTGCTTCAAGAAAGCAACCCATCATGATAGAAGTTCAGAGAGCTTGTTCAGACAAAGAGGGATATGACTATGAGAGAGTCCATGCATCAAAAGCAATTCTTCTTGTTCTTCTTCTTCTTTTTTTTTCCCCGGGGGGGGGGGGGTTGGGTTTAGGAAAAGACATGATCTTTTGATGAGATAGCACAGATTAAACTTGAAAAGGCATAAAAGGCAAAGGGGAGATATGTGCCTCTGGCTCTGTGAGAGTGAAGTGGAGCAAATATCCCCAAGAACAGAAGAGAAAGGGCAGAGCAAAATCATGAAAAATGAGAGGGAGACATACAGGGAGGACTAGTCAGAGAGATAAGCAGATGAGGAGGAACAGGAATAGAAGCCATCATGTACTTGTATATCATAGCTTGTCTTTCAAGCTCCTTCCATTGTGCTTTTGTGAAAGGAAATCCCAGCGAAGCCGCCATCGCCCCTCCTGCTATAAACACAATCATAACCCAAAATATTATATTTTCCGTGTCTTCTATTTTATCTCTCTTCTGACCCACTTTTTTTATATTCTACAATTAAGGACGCAAAATCTAATACATATCAGCCAGCAACCGCTAATGCTAAGCTGTGTAGAGCATTGACTTGAAATAAAAAGACAAAAAAAATCACAAACCTGAGGATTTGAAGGCGGTTGAGGTAGGAACGTGAAAAGGCTGCAAGGGTCTAACAAGTGCAGCACCAGTAGCAGAAGCAGCATTAACAAAATGGTTTGAATAATTAGTGAGGGACTTACAAATTGTAGGACCATCAACATCACCAGCAGCAGCAAAGGAGGGACCATATTGTGGGGGATCGTGATGATTATGAGGAGGGGGAACCATCATCATCATGGTCTTACTAGGGAATGCTTCAAGGTTCTGCCTCTGAACCTTCATACCCAATCCAACACCACTATTGCTGCTATTTCTTTCAGCTTCCTTGTCCGAGACGCCCAATTCACCCATACTCATGAAAGGGAAAGAACAAAGATATGAAGAGAGAAAAAACTTTTAAAACCACTTTGCCATCCGAAAGAATCTCTCTCACTCACACACACACACTGCTCTTGGCTAGACCAGCTTTTCAGGTAAGCAAGATGTCCCCTGTTTTGGTGGCCTTTGGAATCGGATGTCTATCTAACAGTCGTTATGGAAGTATTACACCCTATGCCACACACACAAACTCACTCACTCTCTCTCTCTCTCTCACCCCCCCTTAGCAGCAGGTGTTTATAATGGAGAAAGGTAAGGTGAGGTTGCTGTGAGATTTATGATTGAGTAATGGGTTGCCGCCATTCTCGGCCTTTGATTTGCCTCCATACTTCCAACATTCGCACCACACACTAGCAGACAAATTAGTAAAAAGTTAGCCCCTCACTCTCTCTCATCATCATTGTGGTATCTATCATTTTCTGTATGTAAGGCTCTGGATCCTCCCTCCTCTATCTTCTTTGTATTTTTACATGGAGGATAGCAATGAAGTGGAGAGAGAGGGAGAGAGGACTTGGATCCCCCACCCCACCCCAATAACCACACCCTCCCTGCCACTGTTTTCGATGTGTAACGTTAAGGCAGCTGGTTGGACTAGTACTAACGCAAAAAGGAACTTCGATAACTGCCATCATCATGGATGAATTATTTTAAAAAAAATGAAGATGACGTCTGCAAAAGATTTTATAATTAATCAATCTCAAAATCATATAATTATTTTTAAATTCTATAGAATTGTTAATGCATTAAAATAGAATTGTAATTAATATGTAGAGTTATTAACGGAACTTAACAGTAAATATGTGATTTTGTAAGACTATTTAATTGTAAAACCCGTTATACAAAACTTTATCATAATTCTCTGATTATTTTATGCTCAAGTCGTTCATTGAAAATATTTATTTACTTAAATAGAATGAGAGAAGAGAAGACCGACACTTTATTTCCATTGATTTCTTTTCATTCCTGTAAAGGATATCCTTTGCAGCTTGCAGTTACGCCAAAGTGAAGTACCCTACACGCTGTCTCCGTCTCTGGGAAGGGCCAAAAAATATGATGCACAAAGGTAATACTGGTGCAGCCTTTAATGCTGTTACAAGCTCCAAAGCTTCTCAGGAAAGTCCAACCCACATCCACCTTTTTTGCTGTGAAAAATGGGTCCACATCAAATTTTTAGGATGCTATTAGTACGAAATAAAAAGCTTAAAAATCTGCCATTATCATTATGCGATGAAGATATTAATGGCAATCTTTTTCTCACTGTGGGGGAGGGGACAAGTGCATATGACATGAAATACAAGAATCGAAATTGGGTAATGGCTGCACTGCACGGTGTCATTATCAACCTGTTCCCATTTATATTATTCCTAAGGTATGCCATTACGTTAAAAAAAAAAGTACGATCATACCAAATGAAATAAACTCTTTTCATCAAATGTTTATTTTGTAAATTAAAAATTTAATTCAAGCAGACCGTACTTGCTTGTTTGGCTATCCCTCTTCACTCTTGAATAATACATTCACTCTCAGAAATCACAGCTGAATCAAGCATCAACAAACAAAATGAGCTTCTGGGTTTTTTTTTTTTCTCCTAGGCACAAGCATTTCCTTGGTAGAGACAAGGCCTTTTCTTTTAGGTACGGCAAACAGTAAAAAAAATTCTCCATATGCTACACTTCAAAAAAAATTTACTATATACTACACTCTCCTCAAACTCGTTCCCGTTGGAGAAGACTTTATCAAACTATATTAATTTTTTTTGGGAGTTCCAAAAATTTTAATAATTTTTTTTAAAAAAAAAATTAAAACAACGAAAAATAATAATTTTTAAAATAATTATTTTAAAAAATTATTAAAATTATTTTTTTTCTGTTTTTTAATTTATTTTGTTTTTTATATTTCTTTGCTAATATTTAGGTAAAAAGATAGGTATGAAAAACGAAAGGTAATGCATTTATAATTTCTCTATTCTCTCTCTTTTTTAAATTACAAAAGGCAAGTGAATAAATTTAAAATTGACAAATAATTTTCGCGTTGATTCAATATCCCCTTCCTCCCTTATCAAATCTTCAACAACCTTATCACTCTTGAAGGGGACACTGAAGCTAGTTCAAGATCTGATAAAGTTTTCCCCAAACTCATTCCTCACGCGAACGAGTTTGAGGAAAGTGTAATATATGGGTAAATTTTTTTTGAAGTGTAGCATATAAAAATTTTTTTTTACTGTTTACCGTACCTAAAAGAAAAGGCCTAGAGACAATCCAAATATGAACATATCTCTCATTGAAGAGTGAAATCTTGATTTGTGATATTACAAGGTAATGATCATTTGGCTAGATGCAACCGTGTTGATTGACTGGGGGTATTTTAGAGCAGGAGAAATGTGTTGGTTGATTCAGTGCCGGAGGCCTATACCAACGCCAAGGAAACATGTACTTAATTGCGAATGTCTATTCATTTCGTTGCTTTCGTTCTGCATTCCTGTGTTAGTTCATGATTTAAGAGATGGGCCCACCCTACTGTTCGATCACCCCAACAGATATGGATCACCATTTTTATCTCCTAGGACCACCCTTCGTACCTACCACCTTTTCGTTCCTTTTTCTTATTCCCATGTAAATGCATTTAATCCTTCCCGTTTCAATCTATACCCTGTTTCACATATTGCCACTTCCAATTCATACTCGTTATCCTGTCTACATTGAATTTATTCCCAGAAAAAAAAAAGGACGATTCCCATGAGCTAGGTTTGGATTCTGTCCAATTTTACCTTGGACGTTGCAAGTCCCCTCATCCGTCCATAAAACCAACCGATGTGGGTTGCCTCTAACGCAATGAGCTAATGGATTGCACCATTTCGGACAAATGTTTAGATTATCTGAAAGAAATACCTTGAACAGATTGTCTCCAATAAAAAAAAAAAAAATCATTTTTATGAACATATGATAAGGAAAGCAATGACTAAAGATGCATCACAATCAGACAAGAGCAAACTTCCAGCAATCCTCAATTTATCTGCTACTGTACGGATTTTTCTGATCTCCTTTCACTGGTCTAACTAGCCTCATCTCAGGCAATGTTACCCGATAAAAACAAAAAAATTCTCAAGGAAATTAAACGTAATTAGAAAAATAAAGTACTCATATTGCCGAAGAATGACTCTCGTCAGTGCCAGGCCTAGACTTGCTCATACAATACCTCCGAAGCTTGAGAGGATTACGATTGGCTAACAGGGCTAGAGTGGGTGCTCCCTTGTTTATGAAAAATAAAACAAAAGGAAAACTCAGCACTAATATTCTGTACTTTCTTTGACTGCACTACTACCTCCAATCATGAATAATAGCTAATTAGGGATTGATTTCAGCACTAAATATAATATTTCAGTCCATTATTCCTTAAATCTATGATTTTTCCTACATTGTCCCTTATTAAATACACGGAGTTTTCATTAATAATAAGTTCAATACAAATAATTAAAAATATCTTTTTACAGAATCTAATAAATTTTTTACGAGTAACTAACCAATTTTTTTAATCCTTAAAAATTAGCCGTCTAGCTCTAATATCAGGACCTTCCGGAGATTATTTTACTTTTTAGTGCAAGGATTATCTTTTATTTTAATTATAATTGGACTCCGAAGTTCTCCGGGCCACGTTTTAATTCAGCTTCTATATGTTAAATCCCACCCCCGCCCCCGTTTTTGCCCCCCTCAAGCACCAAAAATGTCATTTAATCAGAGCATCTCTTTCATTAACCTGAAATTTTTTTAGAACCCAATGTGACGTCTAAATGAAATTTTAAGACTTTTATCCTTTGAACATAATATAATGGCAGGCTAAGGATGTATATCAAGCGACGTATTGAAAAACAGGGGGGGAACAAATTACTGTGATCAATTCAGTAAATCAGTGATCAAACACAAAATCGTTGTTATATGATAGCCATGGATAGAAATTGCTACAAAATAACATGCTTGTTAAAAACCAAGCTTCAACATTATAGAGATATCAAAATACGTTCCAACAACAAGAAGATACACGGTCAAAACAAAACACTAAATAGTTCCAAATTTCAAGTGGATACAGAATGAATACTTACTCTTTCCGTTAACGATGAATTATCTCGAGTACCATAACAAAGAGTTACATTGAATTTATTACGGACGAGAGGAAAACAGTAAGAGACCAGTTTGCATAAGAAGTCCATCCAGTGTAGTTTCCACAACCAACCAACTCCATAAATGACTTCGACTCTGTTAACACAGCTATTCTGATGCTTCCACTGGTTCCGAAGCTTCAGTGTGTTTCAATTTTTCAAGAGAAGAAATCCGTCGGTCTAATGAGTCGTGGACACCTTTCATCTGGAATTACAAAGAAGGAAGCTCAACCGAAGCAGCACTGCCGGTGGATAAAAGAGCCAAACAAATTAAATCAAAGGTGGCATTATATGACGGGAGTTGTTCATATTTCCGTATTTCTGCCATTGTAATGTGATCTAGTACAAATGCAAATAATCTGCATCGGCTACTAGCTCTGAAGCATGAATATCCCCTAAGAAATGATAAGAAGAAGCATGGCTACAGAATGACTTTGGAGGATATATGTTCAGATGGGACTTAGGACAAAAGATAGTTCAATGTGGCGACAGCTAAGTAGTTTTGTTTGATAATATGAACAGAAAATCCTAAATATTTGGGATCAAAGTTTTTTTTGCTTTCAAACTGCATCTTTATTTAGGCAATGAAAAAATAGACAATTTGAGCCATCACGAAGAACATTCCACAATGACAAAATGCTTCATTGTCAAGATGTAAGGGTATGTTTGGGAATAGCTTTTGAAAAGTAATTGTATGCAATCCGAGGTAAGTATATGAGAAGAGTTTTATCTCGACTTGTGTGAAAGTGCTTCTAAAAGCACTTTTGAAGGGTAGCCAAACATGTACTCAATCTTTGAACCCCGATCTTACCCATAAAAATGGATCCCAATCTTAAACAGAAATGAAATCAACTTAGTTAAAGGTGAGAAGAACCCTCAAGGTGCTAGACTTATGAAATCAAGCTTAGGCAAAAGGTGCTAGAACGGCAAGCATACATTGATGCGTAACTTGAAAAACATTTTACATATAAAATCACGCTTGGATGATTTTGTCACGCCTTCTTTGACAATGACAGTAGGAGAGTTTATAATACCAATGTGTAGGGATATCATCACTTTATAGACCTAAGATGGAACTAGGATTAATTTTTTTAGGAGAGTTTGATAATACTGGGTTTATTTATAATTTTGGCCATCTTACAATCTTCAATCGAATATTATCTTTCTGATCTCTTAGCCAATCCTATGTAAGAGTAAGATCTCAAAATTGACAACACTGATGAAAAGACACCATATGTTATGTTGTCATCATCTCCTATCACATCCCTAATTATGGCTAAAACTAACTCGTGCCATCACAAGATTGCTAATTACCATCCTAAAGTAAGGCACTTACCACCCACGACAAGGAACATGAAAATAACATACCAAATTGACTATATTAAATAAATCATCCAATCAAAAGCCACAAGTAGAAATCCAGCTTCTTCAGCTTGGCGAAGGCAATACAATTAAACCACAACCTAAGGCTGATCAACATTCAATAAAGCCATAAAACACACAAATTGAAGATATTACAATATTGACATGAACAAAAATCCACATTACAATCCACCAGAATAGGTCAAACAATTATCACGAAAACAAGAACAAACATGCAGAAAAGGTAGTCTAACTATAAGGTATCGTCAATCAAACAAGAAAAAATT
This sequence comes from Vachellia collinsii, assembly GCA_006871305.1. Lineage (NCBI taxonomy): Eukaryota > Viridiplantae > Streptophyta > Magnoliopsida > Fabales > Fabaceae > Vachellia > Vachellia collinsii. The sequence goes on from QFDD01000638.1 coordinate 22,745, forward strand.
CCATGCAATGCCTCAATTTGAAGTTCTCAATCTTTAAGATCGACACGTACATGCCTAGCAATTTTCAAGAAATCAAGAAGGGAGATGTAAAAATAAAATAGAAAAATGAGGTATTCGGGCTTTATGGCATCATCAATCAAAATGGAAACAATTCAAAATAAAAGGCAAGCCTTCCATTTACTAGGGCTGGATGACTATTTCAAACGGCGGGCATTCTACTAACAAATAGTTATCAGCTAAGATTTGTGCAGCCATGGCCACAAAAATATCCCCAGCAAATCGCAAAATCCTTGAACCATTTCCAAACCAATATTAATAAATTCACAGATAGGACCATCCGACCAGCTTGATTCGCATACAAACCAAAGCAATACAAGAAAATATAATCAACGCCGGCGATAAGAAATGGACATTCCGAATAACACAATACATCTTCTCAAATGCAAAATGAACAAAGTCTTATTATTAAGAGACATGCAACTCCGGAGGAATACAAGGGAATACCCTAATGCAAAGGACGAAGAATTGATGAGAATTTTGACGAAGGGGGAAGAGAATGAGGTGAAGGCACCTGTTGAGTAAAGGATTCCTGCGCAATCTTGTAATCCCTGTGAAGGATGTAGAGACCGGCAAATGACGCCGACGCGGCGCCCGTGAAGAAGGACGCCAATCTCACTCTCAGAACATACCCCATAGCGAGCCCCGTCCTTCCTCTAACTTGGGTCTTCCCTCCTGCTTCTAATTCGCAAAGCGATTCTGTACACCTGAAACGACACCGTCTTCGTATCCCGATGGAACCATGCGTGTTGGCATGGGCAGGAGAGTGCAGCATGCTAGGCAATGGCATACAAAACCCTGGCTTGCAAATTATAGTTTACTAACGTGCCTAATTTCATGAAATTAATAATTATAGTTACAACCTTGAGAATTGATTGTTTAGTGGTGACAATTGAATTAAGTGTTTGTGGTTTATTTGATTCATTAAATTTTTATATTAAAAACTAATTCATGCCTTAAGAATTAAAATAGTAAATATCATCATAAATTTTGTTGTATTATATACATTGAGTGGAGCAATCATGCACTATTTTGACTTTATCGTGAATTAATTTTTGTTTAGATCACGTATTTGTAATTTGAATAAAAATGAAGCATGTATGTTCATTGCCAAAAAAGTAATGTAACAGAGTCACAAACGCTGCATGGAGGTAGAAGACCTATGGGTTGTTAACTTCTTTTTTCGAAGAAGAAGGAATGGCAGTATTTAGAAAATACATATCGGCTAACTCTGTGCTAGGAGCTGCGGTAGGACAAAGGATACAAGTGTTATCCAAAATGATTTGATGCAAAACATCTGTAGGTGGCTTTTTAATTTGCCATCAAATCTCATGGCTCAACCTTGGACATGCGGTGGAAGCTACCTAGCTAAGGGGCACAAGGATTTCCAAAAAAGCACTTTCATTTTTTGATTATTCTCAAAGGGGAAGGTTATTCTTTTCACCAAACATGTGGATCCAATCATGATCTTCTATTAAAAAAAAAAAAAAAATCTTTCTCGATGAATCCTTTTGCAGTTGTGTCCAATTTCTGAAAATCAGAAACACCCTTTTCAATCAAGTTTGAATTTGTTCCCTGCATGGTGACGCGGGATCTCAGTGCATTGCCATTTCCCGTTTCCACAGCTTGGAAGGCTCACTGTATGATCCCAACCCATTAACTTATCTGTCCAAAACCGAAGCGCCATTATCGAACTACATTTGTTTAGGGTCCATCACGAGTCATCCAACAGCGCGTATCGTAATTTATTACAATCGGGCTTAGTCTCTGTCTTCTTCTTCTTCTTCTTCTTTTTCTTTTTTAAATCTTGTCTTTTATATGAATATTTTTCCCTTTCCGGCACCATCCAAAATATTACCATACTTCGGTCGACTCGTTTATCATATTTTGCGGTCACCCGCAATGGGGAAATCAAGCACGAAAGAAAACGAATTACTTGATACCAGTAAAAACAAGATTATTTAGGAAATTTGTTTTAAATCTTTAGAAATACCAGCATGATTACTGTGTAAGGGAACAACGAGCTTGCAAACCGAAAACATTGACTATGTTTTGATCCTTTTAAGCAGTCAAAACCAAATGGCCACCAAGTATCAGATGCAAATGCACAGAAAGGGACTGCAAATGAGGCCCGCATGTTGATCAAAGTTTCGCAATTCGAAACAGCAGGGAGTGATAAATTAATCAAAAATGAGCCAAGCAATGACAGTTTAAATCATAACTGCTCGGGCCGCAGAAGATTGCATTAAATTCTTCGGAAACAATCTCCCGCAATCATCTTCACTTTTTCTATATGCAGCCCCCTTTGAAAATCAAAAGGATCCCTTGCCACTGTTTCCTGTCAATATGAACAATAATCAAAATTATGAATGACATGCGACCTAAAAACAGTTAAAATATAAACCTATCTAAAGCACTCAATTAACACGTCTAGCAAAATAAACTTACACTTTGGCATTCAAGTTAGGCAACTCGCTATCTTTGAGAAGCATGCCCAGCAACAGACCTATGGGAAGAAAAAAAGACAGCATAATGACAGATATACAATGTTGAACAATAAGGCAGAAAAGCATAATTACAGATATCATCACAGAGAATGTAGAAGTATTACCTGGTCTGCTGTTTCCCAGCATAGGTTGAAGATATCCTCCCATTTGCAAGGCCTGAGACACTGCTCACACTTGATCTGTCAAGGTTTCCCCTATTGCTGCCAGTTGAAAGTACAGAAGACTGGACAGGATGATTTTCAGGGCCATCCATGTTCTGAGAATCCTTAGATTTACTCAAAATTTTTGCATTTGCAAGCCCACCAGTAACACTGAAACTCATGCCATTTGTTTGCTGGTGCTTTAGGGCTTCATCAGTCACATTTGGAGGAATTACAGCAACATCTTTCAGAGACTTGTCAGTTTTAACATTCTTGGAATCAATTGAATGAACTTTCTTCAGGCGATGAGACTGAGCCATTGGTGTAACCGCTACAGTAGGCAAATATGAAGAATAAGGAGAAGATGATGATGCAGCTGCTGCAGCAACTTTGGCAACAGCTGCAGTTGCCACTACCATTTTCTGTGCTCCTTCACGAAGCTGAATATAGTCACCCTCAATCATAAATAACTGAGGAGAAAAGCAAAAAAAGTCGTCAGGCCATAAAGAAATCATACTACTTGAATGCAGACGCTTCTATAGATACAAACTCTAACTTAACACTCACCTCAGGATGGCTGGCTACAAAATCATCGAGCTTTCCATACTTTTTCTTGTAATCATGCCAGTGTAGAGGTGCAAGCATCTTGCCCAATCTATTAGGAAGCTGTGTTTCAAAGGCAGTACATGTCAACTATATCAGCTTCAAAATCCAAAACAACCACATCATAAAGGAGCCTAAGAATACTATCAGGACTTACTAACCGTTGAGCTAATTCGAATCCGTCCATTAGCAGGAATGGTGCGTACAATACAAGCTAACAATGTCCTTTCATCAAGAAGAGTAACCTCAGACGTCCTCATAATATCTGCCAAATTTGTCTGCCCATTTGAGGCATATGCTTCAGGCAAGAGTGAATCAGCAGACACACTTGCTGCCATTTCACTGTGTTCAACTAAATGGATTATGTGGGATGATGCAGTTGCAGCAGAGTTTGTTTGCTCTGCCACTAAAATTTGGTCCCCCGGTCTGCAATTTGTGGAAGCCCCAACTTTCTGGTCCTGCACATTGAAATTTGTTGGTTTCCATATTCTGAACTGTAATGGTAGACAGATTGAAGTTGAGTGCAGCATTTCTTTTGCTAGTCATTTTCACTTAAGTGTTCAGCATATGCTAAAAAAATATTTTAAGCACCTAGTAAGTTTTAAAGCTACCAAAAATATGCTGGAAAACTATTTTGGAAGATGCATTTAGTATCTGCGTGCTTTTATTTTGCATGAATCATTCCTCAAAAATTGCAAAAATATGTTAAAATATTTGCTTTCCTGTAAATACAGAAAAAGCTTCTGAAAAGGAAAAGCATGTACAAGACAGCCTATCAAAATAATGTTTTGACCATTCAAGTTAGAGTTCATGCAGGAAGAAGCAATAAACCTTGATTTCACTGTTCTGTTCAAAAGAATTCAATCTTAAGGCACTATGGAAATGGGAAGAAATTTGTTGTAGGCTCTGATCTGATTGGGAAGCTACAGGCTGATCTTTGTCGACCGGCTGAAAAAACCAAGGAAAAATTAAGCTATCTTCAACATCACACAAGTTAATCGAGGACATTACAATATTCAATAAGAATCATATAAAGTTTCATAACCTGTGTCTCCCCAGTAGATGATGTAATCATAGTTTGTGGTTCCTCTCCTTGGTGGATATGAACATCCAAATAGTTTCCAAGAACTTGTCCATTAATAGAATTCTCATAATTATACTTTGCATCCAATCTCAAGGAACTTTGATCAGCTTGAGACGAGGAAGGATCATCCTGTATGGATACTTGTGAACCCTCTGATGCATCCTGAAGAAACAAGGAGTGTTCTAACACCAAATAATGTATCACCAATACATGGTAAATTTTTAATTATTTCAATACCTGTTGGTTCTGCCACTGCTGCATAGGTGATATTGCCTGTACTGATTGAAAATGTCCAACCTGTGGTGTAACTGAGTGGGACACTCCATGTTGATGCATGACAAATGGATGCAATGAAGCAACTTGACCAGGTGGGAGGTAGGAAGGCATCCCAAGAAGAGATGGCGGAGCAATAGGGACTCCAGGAATATGATCAGTCTACAAATCACAAAATGTTATCGATTTTTCATAATGTTTTCATGTTCAATATCTAGTGAAAAATATGCTGTCTATCAGAATATGATAGGCATACAACCCAGTATTCAAGTATAACAACCTGATCATCGCAAAAATTCAGTGATAAACGTTATATGTGGACATTTTTTATCACTTAACATCACAATATTGACTCCTTAAAAAAATTTTCCCCACATGCTACCATTCTATTGGTAAGAATTATATAACTCCTTACTCAGATCTCCGTAACACATGGTAAGCATTGTAAACTTCCTTAAACATTGAATATTAAAAAATCGCTTTCAAAAGATAGAAAACGTGTTCACAGCTAGATGCTTAATTATCAAACTACTAATAAAGCACCTTACCTGAATTGCTGCATTTCCATTAGATGCAAATGGTTGAACACTATCTGAATTTTCATTTGAAAGAACGCTGTTATTTCCATTAGAGGCGTTGCCTCCATTTACATCAAATTGGGTTCCATTGTCTTGTCCAAACTGAGATGAATTATTATCATTGTAAGTTCCACTCCTCTCTCTTGCCTCGGCCAGCTCAAGTTGAAGTTGCTGTATGGCATGCAAATGAAGTCTCTCCATCTCCGCGAACTAAAATCACCACCCATTCAAAAAGTAAGCAAAATGAAGGAAAACCAGTGTTAATAAAGCATATAGCACTAGTTACAATACTAAGAGAGGCCCATGAAAGGTTTATATAAGATGAAATTAAAAATTACGATCTTATAATACCAAAACTTTAAATTAGGGTGAGGACAAACAAAAAATTAAATCCCTGCATAAGAGAAAGGATGGCAAATCAACCTGTCTTTGATAACCCATCCAGAGGTGGTTATATTGCTCAGTCCGTTCTCGCAATTCAGCCTGTAATGTCTGGTTTGTTGTGGCTTGATAAGCATCCACCTCACGAACACGAGCAATCCAAGCATGAGCCTCTCTCAATTGCTCATCTTTGTACATAATGGTCTCCTGAGCAACCCTGTGCTGAAAGATAGAACCATTATCAGCACATGTAACCCCTAAAAGCCATCATATTTTCAAATGAAATCCTAAAATAAAATCACATGATGTCACTATTGAAAGCTGTAAGGCTAACCCTGCCAAAAGAGAGATACTGTATAGTATTCAAAATTAGGACAATACCAAACAGAACATTTGATTTGATATGCACATATTGGTAGCATGCCTACAACGGAAGACTGTGAACTTTGAGGTGTCACAGAAAGATTAACACACAAAATTCAAATGTACATACTTGTTCCTGCAATTCAATCAACTGCCTTTCTTTTTCTTGAATATGTTCTTGAAGCTCGTGTATTTGTTGTAAATGTTGTGCTCGTTCAGCTTCTGAGTGATCACGCTCCATTCTGTAAAAGTGTTTAATCAGTATCATGTTGAAAACAAAAGGATTCAAGGCCTACCGAGCATCCATTGATACAATTTGACGGGGAGAGAAATGTTAGGTATTGTTTTTACTTCATAAATGAAGTGAATTCATACACATAAATGATATGCCCTCATCATACTTGCCAATGTTACAAATACTTATGCAGCATGTGTGCAGTTAAATAAAAACCTGAAAGTTGCAAGTTCTTTGTTTTGCTCCCTGAGAAGGTCCTGTTTCGCCCAGGCCTGACATAATAATAAATAATAATATCAAATAAAGGAATTGGTGGGGTTATCACTTCAAAAACATCTTGTTAATAAAAAAGAGCCATTCAACAAACCGCTTCATTGTCTAATTTAATAGCATGCAGTTCTCTGTCTTTCTCTTCCATTTTCCTTTCCAGCTCATGCATTGCATGATCCCTTTCACAGAGTTGCTCCTGCAAAGCCAATTTTACAGGCTTAGAATATAATAACCATTAGCATCCTAAAAAATTTAAAGCAGGTAGCCTTAGATAAATAGATTATCAGCACAAATTCTTTCTTTTCTTTACAATCGCAGATGCAAAAATCTAAATCTGCAGTATCAATAAATTATCAAGAAATGACAACTTGATCCACCAAAAAAGGGTACAAATAGACATTTAAAAAATTATTCTAATCATAAAACACGGAGACTAATAGATTTTTTGTCTTAAATTAAATATAACAAACTAAACTTTAGAGCATATATGAATATTTAATCTGCACCTGAAGCTTGCTGGCAGCATTAGAATGTTCCTTGAGTTGAGCATCAAAGCTATTTTGCATTTCAATTATCTCGGTTCTTGCAATCATTTGAGCTCTCAGCTCAATCTCAATGTGCTCTAGCTTCTCTCTTTGCCTAGCAACATCCTGAACTCGTTGCCGCAATATATCATTGTCTAATGTCCCATCAACTGTCACCGAACAGAAATCAACATCAAGAGGCTCTCTTCCTTGCTGCACCTTGAAAAAGAAGTCATCTTAGTTCCTAAATCCCTAAAACAGAAAAGAAGCTTCTGTTACCATCAACATCATCCTTACCTCGTATATGGTTCTTTCATCCGATTGCCCTATCTTTGTCTGTTCTAACTCCTGCAAAATAGTACATGTCCGTTTAGCAATAAAATTAAAAAAGAAAGGAGAAAACAAAACAGCTCCCTCCACCAAAACTGGAATGCCAGCTTTTAAAAAAATGTATGAGTAAACAATGTAGCTTTGGTATTGAACTTGAACAGCCTCAAACAAATTGCTTTCACTGCTCTCATTTATAAGGGTCAATAGCTCAGTTCCTAATATATGCACAATTAATAGGCGGGGGCAGCCCGCAGTAACAGCAAATGAGACCCTCAAACTCGAGCGGTTGAGACGGAAGGACAGCATATGGTATCCCCAAACCAAATATTGAAACTACAGAGAACCATGCAACATGCACCATCCAACAGATAGAAGTAGAATTTATAAGAAATAAAACCTAGGAGCTGAATCACATTACGAATTTCACTTCAGTCGTGATATGTGAAAAGAAATACAATTAAATCTTAAATAGACTTGTGTCATCTAAGAGTTGCTTCACAGAGACAAGAACGGGGGCTACATAAGGACCACATTGGGCACCTAAACACTACTCATGAAATCTATTATCCTCAGGCTTTGTGCCCAGAAAAGCCAATACCACCTGAACTTTAAAAAGAGATACTAACGAAAACATAGACTGACGCGAGCTGACGAAACTAAACCCTAAGCCCAATTTAGACAGTGAGGAATTCGTTAAACCTAAGAGACATGCATTAAGAAAGAGATCGAATATTTCCGTTCTCTCGATCTATAACAATGAGTAAGCTCCAGATTCCACAACTCTGGGTTTTCATCACTTCCCGCTTTACCCGACCACCAAATTAGACTACGTAAAGAATTGCCGCTGCCAAATCAGTACCTTGTCGTCTGGGTTTCGAGGTAAATGGTGCTCCACAACAGCGCGCCACTCCTGCCGGGACGACGGCATCTGGAGCGAAGAACCACGAGTGGAGGTGGCAGTGGCAACATTGGCCGTGCCCTCCATTGAGTGAAAGTTCGAAGCCTCTGATCCGCGTCTTCACTCAACCTGTATCGCCCAGAAGTAAAATCCCAAAACTTTCAAGGGAAAACCATTAGCAAAGCCCTAAAATTGGGAACTTTCGAAAGTAGGGCACTGGCAACGCAGTATGAAATTGGGAGGGGGTTAAGAAAAAAGGCGGGGGGCTTTGGCGGATAAAAGGGTTTTGGAGGTATTCACGTGTAATTAACTCGTATGGAAGGATGGTGTGGTGAGTACCTAGATTTATTTGTAAAGGGATAGTCACAACCAAAAAAGATAAAAACATAATATTTGATAAATCTTATTAAGAATTTTTCAATTTAAAGAAGAAATTACTAAACCCTATTAGATATTATATCCTGATTACGTCTGATTCTCCCTTTTTATTTAAGAAAATAAGTTTTTATTAATGTCAGAAAATAATTATTTCTCGTTCATAAATAATAGTATTTATTTAATCACTTAACTCCCTACAGATTAAAAAAATGTTATATTTTAGTGAAAATACCGATGTAATCCGAGTTGCTTCTCATTTTTTAATTGTATATGTGGATTAATTGTGGACCTAAAGAATTATTTAAACGCATAATTAATAGAAGAATTGGGGATAAATCTCTATTAAAAAATTAATTAAAGAATGATCTGTCATTGAACATTTATAGAAGCTCAATTGCATACGTGTAAGTTCAATTACACATAACGTAAAAGTTCAGTTATATATAACGTGAAAGCACAGTTACATATTTTAGAATATCTAATTCTACAATTAATTTTGTAAGAATGTACTTATATTCAATTCTCATGATCAATTGATCCTGTGATATGGCTGATCAAATTAACTGACGAAAAACACGGGAATTTTTTGATACTATTTTTTTATTTCTTTTTTTAAAAAAAAAATCTACAGATTGAGTATATCAATTGAAGACAGGTCGCTATATAGATTCCATTGTTTTTTCCAGCCAGCTTGTTTCCGTTGGACTGGGACAGAAACATCGATCACGTTGCAGTGTGAACCCGTCAACTGTGTAAGTGGCATTTAGTAGGAAGAGCATTACTGTGGATAGGAAGAGCAGTACTGTGGAGAGGAAGGGTGAAAACTAAGGAAGAGGAGTGCTGCAGAGAATGTGTGCGGAGATAGAATGGATTTCGAACTCTGCCGTCAAGAGTTGTAACAGAGAATCTGCGAGGCCATCATCATGATGAAAAATGATGGGCTAACCTATACTGTTCAATCTAAACCTTCTCATCTACTCCCTTCAGCACTGAATATAGGTATCTGTTTCCGGTGTAATTTACACTACAAGCGGAAGCTTATATATAAAACAGCAGCAAAACTGGTTCTTATATCTTATTACAATATGAGGGGGAAATGTTGATCTGTAACAGTGTTGATGCGTAGCGCTTACAGAAGGCAGTAGCAGAGGGAGTCAGGAAGGAGAAGGATAGTCTGTGTCTGTGAGAAAGCGATCAGGAGGATGACTGGTCCAAGTGCTCAAGGTTTACTGACTCACTGTTACAATGGTGTGGAATAGTGGGTCCACGTTGTGATCAGATATGAACAATGGAGTTCGTTTGACTGCTCCAAATTCAAAAGTATTATTATATAAATCAAAGCGCAAGCATCGAAGGGATTCATGAGCCCATATGAGCGACCCATTTGTGGTTAGACTGTTCCAAATTCAAAAGATATTGTTGTATGAAGGAAGAGGGAAAACAAAATAGATATGCATGAGAAGAACGCGTAGATTTATAAAGTGTGAATGGGGATGAAAACGATGGGATATATTGCCCAATCAGCAGCCATGCATGCATGCAGGTCCAACCCGCGATTTTATAGTGATATGTTCTTATACTATACCGTGTGTAATTAAATTGTGGAGAGAAATGAGAGCGCAAACCCATCATGCCGACAATTCAGGTTTATTTCCTGGTTTGTCGTCTCTAAAACATTTGATGTTATCTTGTATTTGGACCAAGTCGCGTCTGCATCATCGTTCCCCTACTTACGAAGCCTCTGGCTCCCACTTGTTCCTTGTGTCGTCCGTGTCCCCACATTACATTTGACAGCTAGCCACCTCCCACAAATATATTATACTATTTCTACGTAAGAATAAGATTCAGAGATAGCGCATATTCCTAGATCTATTGGAAGCGGTGAGTCAATTCCAAGAATATTGTTTCCCCTACATTGTTAAACTAACAGTAAAAGCAGTATAATTCTCATAAAACCACAACTATGTTTTATTTAAAAACCATATATTTAATTGTCCTGGGGGGATTGGTCAGTGCCTAAATCAAAGGAATTCAAATAAAATAAGATTTCTAGACTCGCGAGAAAGAAATGAGAAATGCACAGGTATACGTAGCAGAGTAGCTGATACGCAGGGAGGAGGCTGCAGCGTCCAAGAAATTGGGAGCAGAAGACTTTTGAGTTGCATTGCGTGGTGGAGTTAGCTACATTCTCTGACTTAGAAAAGCACAAACATTTTAAGACTTCATCTTCGCCATTTCTCCTGCTACATTCTCCCTCCGCTGCTTCATTCTACGCCACCGATGGGCCATTGCTGCAGCAAAAACTTGTCTGCCGTCGACAATGAAACCTCCCACCCAGACTCTCACCATAAACCTCCTAATTCCGCCGCATCGCCCCACTCTTCTGCCCACTCGGTCTCCGGAGCAACCGATGCTTCAGCCACCCGTCATAGTAACGCCAATTCCTACACCGCCAGTCCCTTCAACAGCCCCCTCCCGCCTTCTCCGGGTGGGACTCCCGGTAGGAAATTCCGATGGCCTCTGCCGCCTCCGTCGCCCGTGAAGCCGATCATGGCGGCAATACTGAAACGGCAGGGGAAGGCTCAGCCTAAGGAGGGGTCCATACCGGAGGAGCAAGGGGGAAGCACACCTGGTGAAAGGCCGCTGGATAAGAGCTTTGGGTTTGCCAAGAACATTGGCGCCAAATATGAGCTGGGGAAAGAAGTAGGACGAGGACACTTTGGTCACACTCACTTGGCCAAAGCAAAGAAGGGAGTGCTTAAGGGGCAGTCTGTAGCTGTGAAAATAATATCCAAAGCTAAGGTGAGATTGCGTAGGGTCATAAACCTTGCACTAGCGATGGAGATCAAACCAAACGTTAATATCATTTTCCACGCGTTACAATAGTGTGAGACGTTAAGAGAGAATAGAGATCATCTCCAAGCTAATAAAACTGCTTGTCAAATTTGAATGTAATTATTGACCATCCGATTCCAAAATAGCAGATGACAACAGCTATAGCAATTGAAGATGTCCGGAGGGAGGTGAAAATGTTGAAAGCCTTGTCTGGTCATAAAAATGTAGTCAAGTTTCATGATGCATTCGAGGATGCCAATAACGTCTACATAGTGATGGAGTATGTGCAAATGCAAAATCTCTAACAGTTGCTTTCAATGTTGATAAGATCATTTTAGTCATATATTTGTTTTCTTGTTGGTTTGAATACTTAATATATTGCTAAAGCAATGAGGATAATGGAATTCATCTAAATCATGATCTCAATAGTAGTTTAGACACGACATATATGCATTCGTAAAATCAGTTATATATTATGAGGTGACAACGTACATTTTTGTTCTCCCCAGATTGTGTGATGGAGGTGAACTACTTGATAGAATTCTCTCAAGGTAAAGCTGAAGGATTTAATTCATTTGCATTAACTCGCCTTTAATTTCTTTCTTGTTGACAATTTCCAGGTAGAAGTTTGCCTTTGAATAACATGAGTCTAATTTGAATCATTTAATTTTGATGTGTTTTTCCAGAGGGGGAAGATACACAGAAGAAGATGCTAAAGCAATCCTTGCACAAGCTCTAGACGTAATGGCCTATTGTCATCTTCGAGGAGTTGTTCATCGTGATCTAAAACCAGAGGTATGATGTTTTGAACAAAACGGAATCAATTGCTCGAGCCTTTAATTGGATGGATAAACAATCTTTTCCTTCTTGCGCAACTGTCTATTGGCTATCAAAATTGTACTATAAGCTGTCACCCTATGCGCTTTGCCCGTTTCGCAGAATTTTCTCTTTGCCTCAAAAGATGATGATGCTCTGATGAAGGTTATTGACTTTGGTCTATCTGATTTCGCGAGACCAGGTAACTAACTGATTGACCTATGGCACCATGGAAGGCTATAACATTGCATGTGCAAGTTCTGTATAGTAATCAAATTTCTCATAGTGGTTGAAGAATAGAATGATAGTAAATAATCTTCAAGCTTGATTGCTTCGTAGTGTTGAATTTTGAAGAGGTTCATGAGCAATATTATTTTGAGGGCACAGTGACCATTGCCATTTTGACAATGTTTCTCGTAATTAACTATCCAGATCAACGCCTGAGTGATGTTGTTGGAAGTGCCTATTATGTTGCACCTGAAGTGCTCCACAGATCTTACAGTGTTGAAGCAGATTTATGGAGTATTGGGGTCATAGCATACATATTATTATGTGGGAGCAGACCATTCTGGGCACGCTCTGAATCAGGAATCTTTCGGTCTGTGCTAAAAGTAAATCCTAACTTCGACGATTCGCCTTGGCCGTCAGTATCTCCAGAAGCTAAAGACTTTGTAAAGAGACTTTTGAACAAGGATCTCAGGAAAAGGATGACTGCTGCCCAGGCATTAAGTATGTTCCATGAGAATGTCATGCTCAGGCCCTGGTTATTTTAAGAATGTCCTGTTCTGTCATTTTTTATGATCAAGAGTCACCTCGCTATTTGCAGCTCACCCATGGTTGAGAAATGAAAAACAAGCCATTCCATTAGACATTTTAATCTACAAGCAAGTCAAGTCATATTTGCATGCCACGCCTTTGAGACGTGCAGCACTCAAGGTACAGGCTAGTTCATATTTTACATTCTCCCATTCCCACAAGTCACAGAATTATAGGAAATGGTGAAAAAAATGAAATAACAGAAGAGATGGTTTCTTTTCTTTTCTTTTCTTTCTTTCTTTTTTCCTTTTTTCGCCCCATCCTGGATACAGGCTCTCTCTAAAGCATTGACAGAAGATGAGCTTATCTAACTCAGAGCACAGTTTAGCCTCTTGGAACCAAAAAATGGTTGTGTTTCCCTTGACAATTTTAGAACGGTTAGTGCATGCTCGTTCCAGTTTTTATTCCCTTTCATTCATGGCATTTGGACCATGTCTCTTGATTTACTATCTTGTTCTGTTTACCTAATAGTGTAAATGTTTTATTCTTTTTTACAAACATCATTTAAACAGTCTGATTTAGTCCAGTTTTCATGTAGATCTAAACTCTGTGTGTGTGTGTGTGTGTGATTTTATCTGCTATTGTTCCTACAATCTATCATTTGAAATCAAGAAAACTGCAGGCTCTAATGAAAAATGCAACTGATATTATGAAGGAAGCCAAGGTCCCGGACATTTTGAACCCGGTGAGACATCTTTGCTCTGTAATTTTGAAGTAGTCATTGTTCTAATTAAATAACGATGCACTCTACTTTCTAGCCTTGTCCATTTGGATATTTTTTTGTTGCCCTCCTACTTTCAGCGTAGCATACTGTATTTTTTTTTCTTCCTATCAAGATTTGGTAATAGCAGAATACACTGAACTGCATACTTCTATGAATCAAGATGGATTCAACAGATGCCTCCATAAAAATGGGCTTCCAAGAGTTTTGTGTTGCTGCAATTAGTGTTTACCAGCTTGAGGTTCATGAAGAGTGGGACAAAATCTCAAAAACAGCATTCGAGTATTTCGAACAAGCAGGGAACCTAGTCATTTCAGTTGAGGAGCTGGCAAAGGTTGGCACATCCACTTAAGATTCGCCTATATATAGTTGTGTTATGGTTTCAAGTTTTAACGCAGTGACCTTCTGAATAATTTTTCCAGGAGATGAATCTGGGCACTTCATCTTACTCTTTACCGGCCAATTGGATCCGAGAATCCGATGGAAAGCTCAGCTTTGTTGGATATACGAAGTTTTTGCATGGCATCACTATCCGCAGTTCCGACACAAGACAACGACAGAATGCTGCGTGATTTATGGAAAATTATAATATTTTGTCATTGATTTTGAGAAGCAGAATATCTCTAAAGGTGTAAACATTAATTTTGGGGGGGTTGAATGTTGAAAAATGGTTTTGTTCTATTCTCTTCAGGCCGTGATTTGCGGGGCACGTAAAATTGTCCTCAAATTTTACATGTGGTAGCATTTGCAATTCCTAGTTCCTACACACGTGCACGTTTGTCAAATGTTGTGTTGGCTCTTCAGTGGTCAAAACCAAATTAGCTTACGGTTTAGATCATTGCACCTTCTGAAAGAAGTAAAGTTGATGCAGAGAAATACCCTGTTACCAAAACTGGTCAAATGATAAGAAACGTGCTCTTAAATCTAATTACCCGAATAAATTCTTCATGAACCGATATACAATTATCATGCAAATTTAATTAGAAATAGCGTCAATCGATGACCCGAAATCTGTAGGGAGTTTTGTTCCTCTCCCCTGCTCACACTCAAAAGTCAATTCAACCAAAGTCCTCCCAATAATTTATATATTCAATTTCATTAATTCGGTAGTCAGCATTCATTAATAACTATTCTATTGGCAGAAGGCCAGAACTTTCTCTTCTGCCATGTGAATAAGGGTTCCCTGACTACTTGTTTGGGTATGAGAATTCAATGATCGGCAAGGTCCATGAGTGTCATCCATTTAAACTATTGACATTGAATCATCTACGTCGCATTATAAGACGTTTCGAACATGAAAAATTGTTACGTAGCCTGACAAGTTTACTTCTGTTTGGGGCTCAATTCGACTCGCATGCGTATGAATCGAGTATCACATCATTCTGGGAATTCAATCACACCTCTTCTTATATGTTTTTGTTTTGATTTTCTGATCAGAGAAACAAATATCCAATGACTTTTTTTTTAAAAAAAAAAAAGCACTGTGTATGTAATTCAAATAGCAAATAATTTAAGATAAACTTGGAACTTGGATATTAAAAATCAAACTTGGTGTGGCATGGACTTGTATGTGGGAGCTTGGGCTTGAAGTTAGGAATAACAAGAGATAGTGGACAGCCAAATGAATTAGGGACGTGAGCTGCTATTAAGGATTAGTGAGTGCAGTGCATGGTTTTGATTTGGTGAGTATCGTATCGTATCTGCTTCTAAACCAACACTCGTTCTGATTATTGGTTCTCCACACACTCTGGATCGTCTCATCACATCCCCTGCCTCTGTTCTTCTCTTTCATATTCATGCATCTTTTTAAAACATGAAGTGGATTCATTTTAATAGCAGTGGCATTATATGAGGCGTTGAATTGGGAGATCAGGCAAAGACATCAAGAGAGCAGGTAACGACTTCACATTAACA
>QFDD01000639.1:0-39162 GCA_006871305.1 Vachellia collinsii
TGTAGCGTTTTGATTGCATATATGAAAAAGTTTTCTCACTGTAAAGATATCTTCAAAATCCCATCAAGTTTGTTTGTCTCTGCAAAAAGGCCTATGCAGTGTGCACTGGTATAAAACAAATAAAAGCATATTTCTCAAAAGTTAAACAGCTTAATTAGAAAAACAGTACTGGTGTAAGTAGAAGAAAATTCAATACTCAAACTATATTTTTTATAAAGTCATTACAATATTCAAAAGTCTATATACCAAAAAGTCATTACAACATGTTCAAATTCCTATTTTGAACATGCAACAAAAACTTCAAAGTTTATATACCAAAAAGTGATTACAACATGTTCAAATTCCTATTTTGAACATGGAACAAAAAATTCCTAATCATCATGAAATGCTCAAAAGCCATACCTTTTGAGCATCTACCAAATACACAAAAGGCATCATAAGTAGTTTGCTAACCAAAATATACAAAAGCCATGCCTTTTGAGCATTTACCAAAATATACATAGTTAGATAACCATCTAATTAAATAGAATTATAGAATAGTTTCATTATAACTTGCTTCCTACTTGAAGGTGGACATTGAACCGCTATCCTAAGCTTATCGACATCACCCATAAGAAAGCAATATATGTCAGGTATTCTTTCAGCATCACATCCACATTCTTCAAGCAATTTCCAAAGCTCTTCACCTGACAATTGTGGGACTTGCATCCTTGTGGTGGAGGTTTTTTGTAGAACAAAATTTCCTTGCATAATTGCCTCAGCCACTGCATGCATTGCCCCTGTTAATTCCTTGATATTATTTTCTTGTTCTCTAGGCACCCTTTTTGTCCTCTTGCTACAAGCACTATTAGCAATAGGCGAATTATCTTGTTCAGGTGAGTTTCCTTGCCCATGATCTTTTGAAACAAGGTTATCAATGTCATTGACAGTTTCAGTGACCTCTTGTTGTGTACGACATCTCTTTCGCCACTCTCGTATTGTTTCCCCTTCATCTCCTCCAGCTCTGTCAACTCCATATAATATCATCATTTTTTCATAATTTGGAAAAGGAGCAGTTCTCCACAGTGCAGCTTTAGGTTTCGCCTGAAAAAAATAAACACAATCTCAAGGCAAATTGATATATAACCAAGGCTAATTGATATCCCAAAAAAATGTTTAGGCTCAGCCTATAATTATAAACACCTTCAGGACAGTTTTATAGTAGACCTGAAGCGTATTGCTTTTAGATCTCTTTACCTATTAATTTCCTTTTTCCTCCTTAGTGGAGGATGGTTATCTAGTGCCTCATTATTCCTTTTTCCCGTGTTTATTAGGATAAAATGTTTCAGATGGTGCAACAATCTATATAAATGGAAAACAGCACAACAATGCATATATATGGAAAAAACAGCAAGTGCTAAACTGATGTGCCCAAACTTAAATGGAAAACAACATACATGCATATAACATATTTACCTCAATCAATGCATCCCAAACTTCAGGCTCAGCATCCCATAATTGTGTTGTTGGGTTCCAAGCAAACCCACTCAAACTTTTAAAAATATCATACACCTCTGAGAAGTTTCTCTTCAAAGTCTTCCATCTATTCATCACCTTCTCCTTGTCAATTTGTTTACCAAATAAAGCACTCAAATATTTAACTATATTGTCATAAGCTGTAGATGTAAAAGTGCCCCCAACTTTATGACTCTCATTATATTCAGTCATAAAAGCATTAATGAGGGCATCATCCATAATTCTTGTCCAGTTCAATGGTTCTTTACGATTGTTTGGTGGCATCCTATAACATTAGACCATGATCATAAAATACAATAAGCATAATAATACACATCAACTTGGCAAAAGTGTGCCATTGGTATTAAATTTGGACAACAAAAAAACTAAATTTAAAATATATCATAATACACATCAAACAACAAAGTTAATATTAAATCTGGACAATTCCAAACTAATGTCAATAAGATAATGTTTGAAATTGAAATTGTAAGACAATAAGCATAATGTCTGAAATTGGAATTCAACAAAACTTAAGAATCATAATACACATCAAACAGCAAAGTTCATGAAATATTGAGAAAATAAACTTTAACCCTCAAGATCATCATCAAGATCATCCTCAAGGTTATTCTGATAATCTGTCCACATTTGAGTGGCTATGCTTTCTCGAATTAGTTCACCTTGAGCAGCCTCATTACTGTTACTACTTGAAGCCCGATTATTGTCATTCAATCCAATTTGTCCGCGAAGGTCCATATCAACTTCTCTTATAAGATCTTCATCAGGGTCAACATTCATAAGGAAGTTATGAAGAATGATACATGCATATATTATCATTTTTTGAACTTTGATGCCATAGGTAGGTTCAGTTGCATTGGATATAATTGCAAATCTTTTCTTCAAAACACCAAAAGATCGTTCAATTGCATTACGCAACTTTGCATGTCGAAGATTAAATAACTCCTTATAGTTTAAGGGTGGATTTCTCTTTGAATACTCTTTCAAATGATAGCGAACTCCCCGATAAGGTGTTATAAGTCCTCTTGTTAACATGAATCCAGCATCCACAAGGTAATATTTACCTATCATAAATAAAGATAATTACCATAAAGGGATTACAATCCCTAATGAATGTAAAATATATCAAAATAGGTGAAATATTTACCTTCAGGAATATTAAGCCTATCTTCCCTTGTTAATGCATTTTTAATAATTCTTGAATCAGATGCAGTGCCTTCGCATCCAGAAAGCACATAAGTGAACTTTAGGTCAAATGTGCATGCTGCTAAAACATTTTGTGTTGGAAATTCCTTCCTACCACGATATCTAGGAGCATCTACAGCAGACACCTTGACACGTATATGTGTTCCATCTATAGCACCAACACAATCTTTAAAATATGGAAAGAGCTTACTCTCATTTTCAATTTCAGGAGGGATTCTTGACCCATCAGGTTGCCCAACAAATTTTTCTTCTAACTCAATGATAGCTGTCAAAACTTTATGAAAATGACGACTAATTGTCTCACCGGAACGCCTAAACCAAAAATTAACTTCACGATTTTTCACACTATGTGTTAATATATAAAGAGTTTTTGCAACTTGTTCTTCTACACTTGACCAGCGTGTACTTTGCAGACCACCCTCTCTTTCTAATATACCACACAATTCTAAGAAAGCTCTAGGAGTCATTCTAATAATATTTCGACTAGATGGGCAACTACTTATTCTACTCATTATTTCATCACGCACCCTCTCTCTCTTACCACTCAAACTGTAACTAATCCTTGTAAGACAAATCTCATTAACATATACTTGGGTAATAGCACACACCATTAGAGCCACTGCTCTTTGTCACAATTCAAACCAAAGCTGCACCAATAAAATGTATTCAAGTTCGTTGTCCATCTAACAAAGTAAAAAAGCATAATCCATATCAATACATAAGCAAAAACACATAAATATATTAATCAACAAGATAGCCACGAAGCAATAATAAAATCATAATGTATAAACAATACCATAAATCATAATGCCTATCATAACCATAAAATCAAAAACACACATGCTAGCTAAGCTTCATTGGCAGCCAAATAAACTTAAAAGTTCACATCCTGGCTTTAAAAAAATAACAGATAATTACAGGCATTTGAATATGGATCAGCGTTCCAGACGAAATGGAGCTACCTAGACATACACTGAATAATAGGCAATATTTCGATTGTGCACTGAATATAATATCCTTTCCCACTCCACGTTATCAACACGGGCATTATGATTTTTGAAAGTTTATAAAGATAATTGACTGGAATAAAGCTTCATCAAGTTCAGTCACTTGTTCTTAAGGATTGTCATTTTACTTAACATTATAAGTACTAGAAAATGAAAGAGTAGAGGTGTAAATGCTCCCAGGCCAGAATCAATGTTTTTGATTTTTCTTTTTTACTTTGTTAATAGCTAACTTGTTACTTTCTTATCAGGCCCAAGAAAAAAAGCATCGTTTCTTTTGTGATTCATCTGGAGCTATCCTCCTAAACGAGTCCTGCAATGGATCACAATACAGCAAGGATATTTTGGACACTTAAATGCAATTTCTAATGGGTTCCAAATATGTTCTAGATTTAGCAGAATTGAGACCTTTCCAATGCCATTTCGTTCCCTAGTTATCCCCATTAACGCTCTACATATATTCTTCATGTCACAAAGGTTCGAGAGCATAAATGCTTTTCCTTGGAAATTTATTCTTGATATGCAAGCACATTTCTTTGACCTTGAGGACAAGGTCAATTTTCAACTGTTACACAAATCTGATGAATTTACTGGTTTTTCATCCTCACTCCCATCATATATCTATGAGTTTGACCCAGGAGTTACCAATCCCAAAACAAATATTAATGATAAAATAAAATTACAAAACTTATCTTTTTCATTTCAGATTTGCATCTCTGGTGTAATGTACAGCTCATGTTTTGTGAAAATGCCAAAATCCATCTTCATCCCAAAAAAAAAAAAAAAAACTGTGCATCACAGAGACACAGAGACGCAAAGACGCAAATTAAATTATTCTCAAAACCCACATAAATCACAAATCTTTCCCAAGGGTCATGACAACAAATCTGCAATATGCTGAATGCAAATTTTCAAGCTATACATTGCACCTATGGAGAAGGAGATGGAGAAAACAGACACCCATGATTTTGAACATCCGATAGAGACGAAGAAAATAAGCACTGAGGAAGTGAAATAATAGAGAAGAAAATGAAAACCTTGACTATGGGTTTTGATGCCAACACTGATGAAGTCTCAGAGCAAATGCCAATGAAGCCACGAGTGGAGGGTGGGAGAAGACGCAAGATCTAGAAAATGCGAGCTGATGGCTTGTGAAGATGAGAGCCGGAACAGATCGCTTCTTTTTTTTATCTTGGGGATGGATATTTTTGGAATATCATAATTCATATGAGGGTATAATAGTCCTTAAAATTAGCTCTCCTCCAAAAACCCTCAAATTGGAGGGAACCAAAGGGAGGGAAAATGGGCCAAAATTTTGGCCCCCCTCCCCTCTAAAATTGCAAACCAAATGGGGGGAGGTGCTCATTTTTCCTCCCCTCCCCTAACTTACCCTCAAACCAAACAAGGCCTTAAGAGCTGGGTTTGAGATTTCACTTACAATCTATTAACTAACTCAATTAACAACTGCTAAAACTCACAACAACATGTCCAAAGGCGCATCACGTGTTAACGTTCACTGGTCAATCAACACGTTGATATTTAGCCTGGCTACGGCCATGCGAGTGAGCATGAGCACCTAACTCGACCATTGTCACATTGCAGATCTCACCAAGTCACTTGGCCGTAGCCATAACTGGGCACACGTTAATTAGATGATTCCAAATATAATTTATTATTCTCCGTGGTCAAGGGTTAGAAAACAAATAAAGAAAGAATGAGAAAACCATGGGACAAAATGGAAAAAAATGCACAATTTAGAGTATTCTAGTCATCTCAAGGTGACGATCACGAATATTCTTTCAGACGTTCTAATAATAAACCGTATTTTTTCATTCAGCGAAACGAGGTCGTTGGGTTTCCGTTCCATCCATGTGCGCCAGCCAGTGTCTCAGCACGAAATGTCTTCTGAAATGACCGAACGGTCCCTCACACGCTTCAGAGTTTATGCGTTGCCTGGCAAGTATTTGCCGTAATATTGAGGCGGAAAGGGAGTAATTGAAAGTCTTTAGTCCGGGAATACCTATTTAATGCTGAGTCGAGGAAGGGTAGTTTTGATTTTAATTCGGGTTTCGCTCTGTTATCCAATCCTCCGGAGAAGGTCCAAACTTTGAAGTCTCCGGGGACAATTACAGGCATCAAAAGGGAGTCCAAGAATTTTAAGAAACATCATAACAAAGAAGGAAAGACCAACAAAAATCGCCCCTCAAGTTTTCGAGCTACCGGATTGGAGCTCTGAATCTGTAAGTCTCACCTGACCGCCTTTATTGATTCATCTAACTCTGCGCTTTTCTTTCACGAATTTATTGTTTTTTTTTTTCAATGTCCATTCACCCCCTCTACGCTGGACAAGCTTTCTTATTTACAATTATTTCTGAACATTAATTTCTTCTAATTATCCAATAAAGTTGCCTTTCCTGGCTTCGTTCACTTTCTCAAGTCAGGCGATACAGTCGAAGTTTCAAAACTTGAGCACAATATTTATTTTTACTGCAGAGTTTCAAGTTTCTTTCTTCCTTTCCCTTCGTCTCTCTTTCCTGGTAACTCGAGTGGGCACTGTTGTTTCAGTCTACTGAAATCCTGGTTCAAATTTACTACCCGAATGGTCATTCCCTCGGTTAAATCTGTTTTTCTCCCTTCATATCATGCTATGCAGCTTTCATGAACAAGAACCATTTTCACGGGAAGGAAAACAAGAAACTAAGACAATCAGAGTCAAGTTGGTTGGAACAATAATTTATGCGCACTGTTGGAGTTGACGCGATTGGAAGCGACGCTTTAACCTCAATGCCCTTTTCCTGGTCTGCCAAAAGTTTAGAGGTTCATTGACAACTGACGAAATGAATGTAGTGGGCAAAGTTGGGAGCCTGATTAGTCAAGGCGTTTACTCAGTTGCTACCCCTTTTCACCCCTTCGGTGGAGCCGTTGATGTGATTGTTGTTCAGCAACAAGATGGGACATTCCGAAGCACGCCATGGTATGTTCGGTTCGGTAAATTTCAGGGTGTTCTCAAAGGTGCTGAAAAAATTGTGCGTATAAATGTTAATGGCGTTGAAGCAAACTTTCACATGTATCTTGATAATTCAGGGGAGGCTTATTTTGTGAAGGAGGTGGATGATGACAAGGGAATGGAGTCAAATGGAATTGTTGAAGACTCCAATAACTCTGAATTTACCCGGGAGAACAGTGGTATGGAAATTGATAATACTCATGCTCATAGATTTGCCCACAGCATCTCTGATACAAGGGTGCTTGCTTTGAAAGATGAAGATGATTCTTTTGACATGCCTCGAATTCAAAGAACAGAATCCGATAGTGGTAGGAGATATTATGATTTCCAAGATGAGCAATCTTCTTTTGAAGGTTCAATTGAGTTGTCAGGATATGAGCCAAATCCATATGAGACCCTAGATGGAGAGAATTATGTTGATTCACAGGACTCTCATCCAGAAATGGTACTGTTTAGTGTGGATGGTCATGTATTGACGGCTCCTATCTCTGAATCAGAGCAGAATGCAGACGCTCTGCAGTTAGAAACTCCTCAATTCCATCTTGTTCCAGGTGAAGGGACTGAGTTTTGTGAAGACAATGGGGAGTTTATTTCTGATGAGAATGCCTGGGCTGCTGATTATATAAGCCAGGTTGATGCTTCAGCAGCTGATGTTCCAACCAATAGCCATCACGCCACTAATGGTGATGATAGTATTTCTGAGCTCCAGCAGGAGGGTCACCAGGAAGAGGATGGATGTATTTATCAAGCACAGGAAACCTTAAGGTTTCAAAGTCAAGAAGAAGGCCATCATGTACAAAATGATTCAGTAGAGGGTGCATCTGGTATCAGAAGGAATTATGTCTTCAAAAGCTGTCTGGAGTTGCAAGAACTTTCTCAACTGGCTGGGAATGCTGATTTACTGGACAATGATTCCCCATTGGAGGATCAGAATTCAGCTGAGGATACTATCACAATAAGTCCAGTTGTTGTTGAGAATGAAGAGGGGAGCCTGGCACAGTCTAAATGTGATGGTGAGTTGTCTCCTGCTGATGCTTCTGCATCTTCTGATGATCACAGATCTTCAGAATTAAGACTTCAAGATGTAGAGAAAGAGGGATCAGGGGAAGTTGAAACTGATTCAGGCAGACATTCTGTGTCTGATATAGCTATATCAAATGATGAACATGCAGGCAAGTCAGCATCAACTGAAGGGCTAGATGGTATTCAACGAACACTTGTGCCTGAAGATCATAGCTATAAAAGTGAGGTGGTGGAACCTCAAACAGCAGTATCCAGTGAAGAGGTCCAACGTCATCCAGGTTTGAGTAAGGCCTTTGTTGAAAATTTGATATTCTTGGATTATGATCTACGACTATCAGCTGATTTTAGATAATGCTTGATCATTTTCATTTGTCTTGTAATTTGTAGGATTTGAGATTTCACTTTGCGGCCATGAGCTTAAGGCGGGTATTGGTTTGGTTGCAGCTGCTAAAGCATTTGAGGTGCATCGGATATCTGCAGATGAATTTAAAGTTTCCGCCCCATCCATAATTAAGAATGAAAATCTCATTATAAAGATCAATGAGAGGTACTTGCCATGGGAAAAGGCCGCTCCCCATGTTCTTGGAATGGCTGTCTTTGGTTTAGATTTACCTGTCGAGCCCAAGGATGCAATTCCTGTGGAGCAGGATGATGCGCTGAAATCCAGGGATGGTGATCATGGATCTGCTTCATCTGGCCGCAGATGGAGACTTTGGCCCATACCTTTTCGAAAAGTCAAAACAATTGAGCACACTAGTAGCAATTCATCCAATGAGGAGGTTTTTGTGGACTCTGAGTCTGGTTTGCATAATTCTCTTGGAGAGACAACTCCAACAGCCGGAAGCCACAGGTCTCCTCGCAAGCAATTAGTAAGGACAAATGTGCCCACTAATGATCAAATAGCATCTTTGAATCTAAATGAAGGTCAAAATTTAGTAACCTTCAGTTTTTCTACCAGGGTTCTTGGAAAACAACAGGTTTGGTATTCATCAGTATCCTTATATGCATAAAAATTTGGATTTTTCTTTATTTTAGCTTGACATTTTAACTCCATAACAGGTTGATGCTCATATATACTTATGGAAGTGGAATGCAAGAATTGTAATTTCAGATGTTGATGGAACTATTACCAAGTAAGGCTTCTTATAATGAATAATATGTTATTAAACTTTAACATTGATGTTGTGTTGTTGTTCTTCTCGATCCTTTCTTGGTCCCTATTTATTGAGATGTTCATTTTATAATTAAATCTTTTTTGTTGAATGCTCTTGCAAACTTATTATATTTTGATGCCGTGTAAGTCGTTTCAGGTAAACTATAACAAAAACTGGGGTGCAGTCTTTGTTACCTCAGGATCTGGCTTTTAGAAAGCTTTATGGTGTTTTTATATGAAGTTCAGTCATAGTAGATTAGTAGTTGGTCAGTTACAACTTCTACTCTCATAAATTTAAAATGTCTGAAGCAAAGCATCTTGTCTTCTTCTTATGCTCTAACGCTATGCTGGTCAGGCAGAGGATAAGAAATCCTTTTCAAAATTAAATGACATCGATGTTCTTAATGACTCTAGCTGGCAACCAAGTGGCTTTAATGAAGCAAAGTATTGCTCCTTAGCTTGTTTGTGCAATATATAACATTCTCACGGAGATCTTCCATCTAAATCTCGTAAAACTTAGATGATTAACACATCTCTTTGCTGTGTATCATGGCAAAAAAAAAGAAGGATGTTCATGATTTCATTTGCTGTTAAAACCAGATAGACATTTCTTAATGAAGTTGTAAAACAAGTATTATGAGCAGCACTGATGTATTGTTTGATAATCATAATTGAAACGATTTTGTTGTCTTTTCAGGTCTGATGTTTTAGGACAGTTCATGCCTTTGGTTGGTAAAGATTGGACTCAGTCTGGAGTGGCAAGGCTTTTTTCTGCCATCAAAGTATGTATAATTTATCTATATGCACATTTGAATATTTTATTTAGTAGAGCTCGAGTTTGATGGGAGGCTGAAAATTGATGAGTTTTATGGCTAGAGAACTCTAAAGGGATTTTTCTTTAAGGAGTATCTTTTAAGGTGGATGTGCAAACTGCAGATTACATTTCTGCTTTCTTCAGACCCCAAACCCCACCAAAAAGTTTTCTGCTTACCTGTTGCTGCTGCCTTTGTTTGTCTCTGAACTTTGTTTCCTTGATTCACAAGAGAGTATGTTTTTTCTTGGGTGAGTAGAAGAATTATTTTTTGGTAGGGAGAAAAGGGACAGTTTGATTTTACTTTCCAGATCCAACATTTGCTAGGATGAGTTTAACTGCAGGTTGCGAGTGCATGCTGTTTCTGTAGTGATGTAACAATGACTCTTCTGTGCCAATATACATGCTGTTTCTGTGCTTGATGAGAAAGCACAGTGGACTGGAATGCTAGCATGGCGATTCCTTTTTGTAGCCATCAACTGAATTGTTACACAGCTTACAAATAGTATCCTTAGTTTTCGTTTATGATCACCCAGCATTTCATGCTTATTTCATTAATTTTATATCCGGAAGATTAATGTCTAATATTAGATGCTGCTTGTGTGTCAGGAAAATGGATATCAACTACTGTTTCTGAGTGCCCGAGCCATTGTCCAAGCGTATCTAACCAGGAACTTTTTGCTTAACCTGAAACAGGTATTAAAGCAGCCTCACTTTCTGTGATCACTATCAACCACTTAATGTGGATCTTGATTCAATCACTAGATAATTCCTTTATGAACCATCTGGTTGATTTTGTCATCAAGGTGATAATATTGCCTTGGCTGATTTTTGTTAGTTTTGCCTGCTTGCAGGATGGAAAAACATTACCAAATGGACCTGTGGTTATTTCGCCTGATGGATTGTTTCCCTCACTTTACCGAGAAGGTGAGGAGTGATGTGCTTTGAGTATGGCTAATTAAGATTGCAATGGATATTGCTATGTGGTATATATTGTCAATTTTCAGCTTTGTGATGAAAATGTTGGAGCTCTCTTTCTGCCCTTGCACTTTTTTATTCGTTGATGCTATGTCTATGAACTGCATAAGATTATAGAAAAGAGAAGGAAAAAAGAAACAAACCCAATATCTATCATGATTGTGAAATATGTATAAAAGATCAATGACATGAATTTTAGAAAAATACAACTTTGCACATCCATTTATGAAAAGCATTAGCAAATACCGACTTGCATATTCATTATTGTCAAGTCATGCAATATAATGAACCATGTCTTACCTGGTCCTTGCTGACAGGTATTTTCCCCCCATAAGCAATTACTTGCACGTTTATATACTGCCTTTTTGTTTTTCTGTGGAATTGATTTTGATCCATGTCTGACCTGTTATGTTGTGGTTGGGATTCTTGCACTGATGAAGTCATAAGAAGAGCACCTCACGAGTTCAAGATCGCTTGTCTTGAGGTAATTACGGGAACACAAAACCGTGTCACAGAGTAACTGGGAAATTCATAAGAAATAATTGTTCTACTGTGGTTGCTTTTTTCAACATTACATTTCACATGATCTGATTTTTGCAGGACATAAAAAAACTTTTCCCTGTTGATTACAACCCATTCTATGCGGGATTTGGCAATAGAGACACAGATGAACTTAGTTACAGGAAGATTGGAATTCCAAAAGGCAAAATATTTATCATTAACCCCAAGGTGTGCATCCTGTACTGACATTTCTTGTAAATATGTTGTCCCTGCATATTAACGGTAAGTCCCATGAAATCCGACAGGGCGAAGTCGCCATAAGTCATCGGATCGATGTGAAGTCTTATACATCATTACACACCCTTGTCAATGACATGTTTCCCCCTACTTCTTTGGTAGAGCAGGTGAGGGATTATATAAGAACATGAATGACTTCGTTAGCTTACTTCTCAAGTCAAAAAATGGATTTTTAATTTTTGGAACCTTGCAGGAAGACTACAATTCATGGAACTACTGGAGAATGCCATTGCCAGATATTGACTAGTTCTCAGCTCCCTCTCGCAAGGATCTCAGTTGGTATGGGGCCATCCAAGTTTTCAACAGAAATGCCAAATGTTTCCTCAAAGTGACCCATCTAGACGCCAGAATTGATGATCCAAGTGTACCTCTCTCTGCACTCAGTTCATTCTTTGGAATAGGTTCTGGGCTTCTTTTTGATCTTCATTGATTCTTGATTCGTGCTAGTTCATGCGTAGGAAGAATCAGAGAACATTTCTCAATCACCAAATCAAAAAGATTGTAGAAAATTTCGTTCGCATATACCAAAGTAAGCCTTGTACTCTTGTCGTCGTTGAGATGATCAATGAATAAATAGCATGGATGCTTACTCAAGGCAACTGTCTCTATCTGCATTTTGTGTGCGTGTGTAGCTCACAATATTGTTTTCAAGCTCCTTCCATAATAAACTTTAGGGAATTATTATGAGGAGTGGAGAGACTTATTAAATACCAAAAAGGCTAGTAACAATCGACGAGCATATAATGACAAGTTTCAATACAAGAAATGAAAACATATTTATATTTCTAAGTTGTATTGAGATGTTGGATAATTAAATATTTTCCTGAAGACCTTATAGGAAGCTCTCCTAAACTTTAAATGTGAGATGTCTAAAAATAAATAGTATGTAAAAAAAAAATTGATATTATATGCATAGTTTTTTTTTTTGACCCCATATGCATAGTTATTGACTCAATTCTATATTTTTATTTTATAATGGAAACATTATACTTGTCATATTTTTTATTAGAGAACTATAAATATGATTCTTAATCATTCAGTCTCAAACTCTCTCCAATTTGTTCGGATAACGTATTTAATTTGGTCTTCGAATTTTTTTTATCGGATAGTTATTGTTAACGAATGATATACATTTATTTTGATATTTTTAACTTTTAATGTGTCTTTTTTGTATCATAAAATTTATTTCATTGATAAATCAAAGAATAATTTTTAACAAAAAAATTGATAGAAAAATATAGGAAAAATTAATTAATTAAAAATTCATTAAAGTAATTTTTTTAGTACTTTTATGCTTATTAAAGTAAATTAAAGTAGTAACAAGAACATGGTAAGAATCAATAAAGGAGTTTATCTGGGCCAATTATTATGGGCCGGCATCAAGAAAAAAGGCCGCGAATAGGAATGCGGGTCCACTTGCCATAATATGCTCAAGTAATAAATCTGTACCAAAAAAGAGGACAAGCAACGGTAATAACTAACAACGAACAAGCAGACATGGCGGCTTTTTGCAGCGCCAAATAGTACGGGGCGTATCAGCAAAATATAAAAAAACAAGGGTTAGTCAAATTGGTAAACTAGATGATATGAGAGGCGAAACGGAAGGCAAATAAATCGAACTTGTTGGCAGGGATCAACGTTCACCGTGTTGCGCAAGCGCTTGACTTCTTCCTTCGCCATTTTGTCATCTCTGCTCTTCCACCTTATGCCGTTCCTTCTCTCTTCTCGATTACCACCCTATCCTCTTCTCCCGGCTCCTGTTTTCACAGATTGATAATCGCCATTGAATAAATGGCCGGTGCATCATTCCAGAATCTGCAATCATTCATGACCAGGATCAGCTCGCAGTTTCTTTTCATTTTTCCTGCTCTGTCATTTGCATTCTCAGTTTCTACATCGGCATTTTCTGTCCATATATTTTAAAGGAAGGAAGAGATCGTCCGCTTTTTTCTGTATGTTTACGAACGCGAAAGAAAGAACATTACCGTACAAGAAGAGCGTGGTGAGAGAGGATGTCGTGGGTAAGATCGGCAGTGAATAAAGCGGTGGAGGTAGGAGGTCAAAGCAACCTCTCTCGCACCGTCCGCAACTACGCTGATACGGTCGTCCTCCACGCTAGCAATGCCGTTGCTGGTGGAGCTAAAATAATCCAAGAGCGAATTGTACATTCCGACCCCCTTTCCTCCCTTTTCATTTAATTTCTAGAATGGGAGAAATAATGGTATCTTCACCTAACGATTTAAGATGACAATGCCACTTTTTCCGAAAGCATACTTCTTCTAATGGACTTTACTGTCAAGGGCAGGACTGTTCTGCCTTTTTTTTCTCCCTGGTGGGGAGCTCTTTCTTGGTATATTAGAGTTTTTTGTGTATTGCTTGAGAGGTTTTGTCGGACAGGGCAATCGGAATATGCAAAGCTTTAAGCTCACTGTAAAACGACTAGAAGAAGTTTCGGTTTCATGTCGTGGGGCAGAGAGGGTTCAACTGCTGAGAAGGTGGCTGGTTGCGCTTAAAGAAGTCGAGAGACTTGCCGGCTTCTCTGAGCTCAATGCAAATGATCCAGAAGACCCTCTTTTTACTGATGAATCCAAGGATTCACCCACGAGACCGACTCCGGTTTGTGAACCAATTTTGTTTCATCACTTTCAAATTGCAATTGCTATTTCTTGCTCTTACGGATGGCCTCCTATTAATCTCACTTCTTTGCAGAAACCTCTCCTTTTACCTCTACTGAGTTCTTACAATTTCGGTTTGTTTATTTGTAATCCACTTCGTAAAACCATTGGCACGCAGGTTTATTATGCTGACCCCGGCATAACAGGTGAACCCAGAAATTTTCGCGATGTCTTTCTTTCTAGTCAGGCTCTTGAGGGCATAACATTGTCAATGGTGAGTTGAACAATAGTTAGTGGTTTTTTTGCATTTTTTATAGATAATCTCGGTTAATTTATTCTGTAGCGTCGAATTTTAGGGTTAATATCAGATGCCAGCCATTACTCAATTGTCACCACGAAACTTTCGCTTACGTTGCGGTATAATTGGCTGTGGGTTTAGTAGTGTTTTAGCTTCTAAATGTAAAGCACAGTCAGATTTTTTCACGTGGTACGTTTGTTTTATTTAACTCCACCACATGTTGGGCGGGGAACCGTATGCATGCAAGGTTACTTAAAAAATTCGTTGAGCTGTGATGACTCCTAACCTACTAACTATTCTGTGTGATTCTAATGACAGTTGTCAGGAATTTATGATTCTTAAGTGTTGGTTATCTCTTTTGTAAATGCAGATTCTTGAAGCACCAAATGAAGAAGAGGTTTCATTACTTTCAGAGATATACGGGTAACTCATCACTACTTTTATCTCTCTCTCTTTCTATCCACAATTAAAAAAAAGTAATCATGATTGATATTTTTGTGGCCAAATAATTCTTTGGTAATGAGAAAGTTAATAAATGCTGGTAAGCATATACAATTTCCCCTTGAATAATAATAAGAGAGAAGTTTGCTTAAAACATTACTTCTACAGGCTGTGTCTTACAGGCGGAAAGGAAGATGCTACTGCAGTATTATCTAGTATAATGTATATGGCAAAAGTTTTTTACGGCTATGAAGATGAAGTGCTGGTAATGACATTGATATTTATTCGTTACATTGGCTCAAACTTAAGCTTCTGGCTCTGTGAAATTATAATTACAAACTTGCAGGATTATACACATACATGACATATGCATTTCTTTCCCCACTACCTTTTTTGATCAGGCAAGGCGAGAAGAATTGCTTCAAAATGTCCAAGGTGTACTTGCAGGGCTGAAAATAAGTGCTGATCTCATGAGGTTGTTGTTAAGAATATCTTGATTGATGCTTGTTTGACCCTGAGATGTGCTATTCTTTAGCACATGACGTTAAATGAATATAAATGCTGATCACTTGAGGTTGTTGCTAGCATATCTGCATTGATGCTTGTTTGACCTTGAGATGTGCTATTGTTTAGCTGCAGCATCATAGAAATTGACTTGTGTATGCTTTTATTGTACATTTAAATCAATTATTAAACCGTTCAACTTCCTAGAAGAGCTTGGCCTCTTATATCATCTTAAAACACGGCTGTCATAGTCAATCAAATATTTAACCTATTACTCCTGGTTGCTCAGACATTGCATTGACATTGATAAGACTGCATTTATTAATCTTTTTCTGGCCTTTTTTTGTGTGATGGTTCTCCTATCTCAGAATAGATGATGAAGCCGGCTGTTTAAAGGGACTAATTGAGAAAATGAAGGACAAAGAACCTGACGAGGATTCTATAAAATCACCCAAAGAGACACCCATTATAGCAATAGAGGTGAGCTGAAGTTTCTGACAACCTGATGAAAATGGGCTCAGCTATCTTTGCGTCCGCTTGGGTATAAAAACGCACATATATATAATTGTAGATTTGGTTTGATCATTATGGTGGTGGAACTACAGGATATTCCTGAGTAGTTGTGTGCTTGAGCTAACGACTATATTAAAGCTTAAAGTCTTATTACAACATTAAAGCTTCTTTGTTGTGATGCTTTTATTCTTAATATTAAGGTAGGTTAAGCCTTAAAATCTTATTTGTAAGCTGACTTTCTATTATGTGTTTTGTGATTAATGCCACAGATGTTTCATATCTGCATATGAGCTTCTTCCATGATGCCCTAAGAGATTTTAAGCACCACTCGATGGATTTAAGATCTTATACTCAATTAAAAGAGTATAAAATATTGAAACCTATCATGTTTCATTTCAGGATCTTGATGAAGCCGCTTTACAAATTCAAACATGTTGTAAATTGGAGGAACTCTTGCTGAAGAAGAAATACTTTAGCTATGGAGATTCTCCAGAAATTCATGCTGAAAAGGTCTTGTGCTATGATCTCTGCAGCCTGTATCCTGTTCTTCCTCTTTAATCAACATATCTCCATTAGTTCTTGTTTCTTTAATCTCTCATTTTGAGATCCCAGAGCCTTCAATCTCCATATCCTTGCCTCTCTAGACCTTCAACATCTTACCAGAAAAAATTCTGAAGCAAGTCACCAAGTTGTTGATATTTATTAATGTCCAAATAGCATCAAAGCTATAACACTCTGTCTGCCTATCTACCTTTCTTTCTCCTTTTCTTTTCTTTCCTTTTTTATTGACCAAGGTCACCGAAAAAAAAAAAACTTACCAAGGTATATTTGCAATTTTGAAGACCCGAGTATTATAGAAAGCTAATAAAATTTCTGTTTTAAAGATCTATATTGCATTGATACTCAACAACTTGTTGCAACTAGGCACAAAATTTGTATTCACAGTCCATGGATGCCTAGTTTTCTGCTTTTGATACTGCCATTGTTTGGGTTTAAGGGGATTTTTTGGATTGTTTGCAGGTTGATAAACTGATAATTTTATTAGAGTCTCTTTCCAATTCTACCTCAAAAGCTAAAAATCGCATCTCAGAAAACAGGTACTACAAATTTCTTGAAGTGCTTCTTGCTAGTTTATGTTGTGCATGCTCAGATACTTGTGCCTTGATTGAGTATTAAGCACAAACACTGCACTCAGCTCTTCCTCATTAAGATAGACATGATTTTTCATTATTATATAGTTCATTTTCTCATGCTGCAATGGCGTCATTTGCTTGTAATCTCATCTAATGTGACCTTAGCTACATACTGTATTTCAGTATATTTTCTATAATGCCACTGAATTCTATTGCTGTTATCTACTAGATCTCAAAAAGAAGAAGCACTTGGTTTTCGAGTAACTAAGTCCCATGAAGTTGATCAAGTTGAGAAGGTACATTCTATTCAAAAGAAGATTGATTTATCTTGTTGTAAGCATGTAGAATAGGAACTAGGAAGTTTCTCGTGGCAGTGGATGACATACCCAAGTATTGAGTATCTTCATATAAAAATGAACTGTTTGAAAGAGTTTAATATTTTTCCTTCTAGTTTTGATGATTTTTAGATGGATACATTTAAATATTTAAATTACGGGATGTATAGGCTATTTTTGGAAAATAATTAAACATCCGTAATTCTAAAGAAATTCTTTCACTTTTGAATGAATTCTGATGCTGTTGCAGGATCTGGGAGAGGAGATCGAAGAGCTCGAGAAGCAGAAAGATGAACTTGAAGCCAATCTAAAAAGGGTTTTTCTTTATTTTCTTTTCCCTTCTTTTTTTCCCAAATACAAAGGCAAGCCTACGTTTGAGGATTACAAAAGTCTATGACCCAACACACTAAGAGGGTTCAGTGGCAATTCCCCAATTCCAAATGAAACAAATCTAAACAATCAGTAGGGCAAGTTAACGATACCCTAAAATCTTGGTTCATCTCCTGAGCCATCCTAACTAGGTAATTAGTACATTTAAGACCTTCTCTATATGGATGGGTGATTTCTAGATCCCAGATTGTAACTATGAGGGATCTCAATTGTATAATCTCTCCATACAAAGGATGCTCCTGTCCACAATCCACCATAAGTAGGTGTAAAGCTTTCAGGAAATCCGTAAAGAGTCTAATTTGTGATAATTCCAACTGCTTGCAAAGTTGCAAACCCCTGAAAATAGCATGGAGTTCCGCAGCAGTTGGGGTAGCATATTGGAATTGGACAGCATTCTTTTCCCTTCTTTAATACTGGAATTAACAACTTCACCTTTGATATGGCAATTATGATATTCAAAGACATATAATTGCATTCACTTTCAGATGGCAATTATGTTGTTCAGAAGCAGATAATGGATTTTTTTCACCAAGAAAAAAGATATATTTCAGCTTTTGATTCACAGCATCTGCGTTAGATAGCATCTCGTTTAAGCATCAAACTTACATATCTATAGCATCTGATAACTTTTTGAAGGTCAATGCTTCATTGGCATCTGCTCGTATGCGCCTTCAAAATGCAACAGAAGAGAAGGAGCAGTTCGAGGAGGCAAGCAATGAGATTCTTGCGCATTTGTCAATGAAGGTACAAAAGCTTATTTCACGCACTGCATCATCATATCCACCTACCTCATACACCCTTTTGTCATTTTCATGATCAGTTGTAAAATTTTCTGACGTAGGAAGATGAGCTAAAGTGTGCCATAGCTTCGTATACAAATGAAGCAGATGTTGTCAATACATGGATCAACTTTCTGCGAAGTACCTGGCTTCTCCAAACTGCACATACAGAGAAAAAGGAGGAGCAGGTCAAGTATGTCCACACGTCCTGCTGTTTAGTGCCAATGCACAATCAAACGAGATCAA
The DNA here is from genome assembly GCA_006871305.1 of Vachellia collinsii. Lineage (NCBI taxonomy): Eukaryota > Viridiplantae > Streptophyta > Magnoliopsida > Fabales > Fabaceae > Vachellia > Vachellia collinsii. Next base: position 18,750 of record QFDD01000639.1, read on the forward strand.
ATTAATTCTCCTAATATCTTTTTTGAAGAACTGTCTCCTTTTCACATTCAATCTCCTGTTGGCACTTGTTAGTTTGGAATTTTTCTGATATTTTCATTCTACTAATTCAAGGGCTGACCTGGAGCAATATGGGGCTTATTTTGTGAATTTGGTCCTTCGGCTTCTCTCTTCTTACAAGGTATTAAGTTATCCTAGCTTCATCTTCACCTATCATCAGTTTTACTTTCGATCTACGGCATTTTTCTTCAATTTCTTATCACAAGGTTATTTGCATGTTTAGGGAACATTGGGCCCATCTGTTACCCAGTTAAGAAAACTTGTGGAGAACTTGAGTTTGATTCAAGGGTATGGTGCTCTGCCTTTCTGAGTGGTTTTCTTTCATGTCTTATCCATTCCTCTAATCGTTGATTTATATCAGGTCAGAAATATCAGCAGCTGGAGATAATGATGTCTCTGAAATAATAGATTCAAGGAAAAGGCTTGAGGAAGAATATGTGGATGTTGAAAACAAGGTATTTTGATTTCCTCTTAAATCTTTCACCATATGGGTGAATTCACTCAATTCGCTTCTCTTACTCGCACAATTTTGACGCCTTTCAACAAATTTCTACTCTTAACCACCACCCTTGTTTTTGACTTGTTTCTTTATGTTCAGTTTAAAATTATACTAAGTTTAGCGGATTGCATAGAAACACAGTTCCACATTCAAAAGGAAGGCATTTTCAGGTATATTAATCCATGCTCTCCTTGTTACTCTTTTCCTATCTGTTTATTTTTCTCATGAATGTATGAACATCCCCCCACAATTTTGACACAGAAAAGACCACGGCAAGGTCAAAGAGCTATTAGAAGCCATTGAGAAAATAAAAGATGAATTCGTATCCATTGAGAGGCCAGAGCTGGAAGTTGAGATTCCAACAACTAGGTCCGAAACAGCATCAAGTCAAACGTCCTTTAAAACTGCTTCCCCACCTAAAACTCCATCCGCAGTAGCTAATGGACCCAGATCAAATGTACTCAAACCACTCTCATCTGCGGGGCGAATGTCAGAAATACAAGCACACCTTGAGAAAATTTGTGACGATGATTCAGTAGATGAGATAAGTGAATGGGAGTTTGATGCTAATGAAAGAATTGGCCAGACAAAGAGAAACTAGTTCACAAATTAAACTTGATTGTTAAGAAAACAAAAATGTAGCGAACAGCACTGTGCTTTTTACCACGAGAAGGCTTTCTCAGACAACCCGGACATCATCCCATGTCCGCCTACGTTGTCCTGAGATGCGATGTTTCCATTTTTGTTGGGTCGCTGAACTGTTTTATTTGTACGTATTGTCACCGAGGAATTGTAGATATTAAACAAGCAATTCTCCTGAGCTAACCCTTGTTTATGTATAGTCATTCAGAGAGAAAAGAGAACATTTTTTTTTCTAGTGAGAAAATATATTCACGTTTTCGGTTTTCCTAAATCCTATTCCGACCATTATACCTATTTAACATCTACTTCATGGTACTTAATTCTTCCTAAACGCAGTTGTACTGGAATTACCTCTTTTTCTTTCTTTCTTTCTTTTTTTTAAAAAAAAGAACTTTCCTTTTACGGCAGAAAACAGTGGACACACACAAATGCAGGACTTGTATGCATGTGCATCTTCTACCTATTATGGACGCTGATAGTGAGAAGTAACAAAGGTTCATAGGAAAAAGATGAAAGGAAAAGCATGAGACTGATAACCCTTGGGCCACCTGGGATGGTGGAAGCTTGGACCTTTTTATTTCTGCAGTAACAGTCTCCACTTAATCCGCCGGTACCGTCACTGTTTCCTCTCTAACATGTTTGTACTTCATTTACAAGACCTAAATCCATGTTACAATCAACGCAACTTGAAATTTGCTTGTTTGTGTTTCCTTAAACCTATGTTTAAACACGGTTTTAAGCCAACGCAACTTAAAAAATTGCCTTTTTTTTCTTTTGTTTGAGCCAAATCACATTTCAAAGTAGAGCGTGGCTTACGTCAAGGGGTTAAAAAAAGAAGTTATCATATGACTGTAGTTTGATGAGCATCACGTGATTGAAGCAATGACTTTTTCTAGTACTTCAGAGATGTCCCAGAGAAAAGATAACCAGTCTGCTACGCCCAGGCTTTTCTTTTCCTTTCCCTTTATAATTTTACCACAAATTGCAGTTGGCTGCTTCAACTTTTAACAGTTTAAACGCTCACTTCAGATGTTAGAGTTTCAATTTGGATGGGGAATATGCTATTGCTGGGAGAATGGGAAGTTCCCAAAGGGAGAGACAAAAGTAAGAAAATTTTAAACACCAGCCTCGAGCTTTGTTGAATCTTTCTTTTTATCTTTTCACTCCTTCTCGATTCCCACACATGGCCTTCGGAAAAGGAAAGAGACTCATTTTCCATTAGGCCTAAGGGCCTAGGCCTCTCATTAATCACTTTCCAATATCTTGTTCGTTTGAGTACTTGTTTTCACGGGCAAAAAAAAAAGGTACTTGTTTTCTTTATTTCATGAGGTCAAACCTGAATTTAGAATTCCCAAATCAGTCGTCCCGCACCAGCACAGGGCCAAACAGGAAAGTCTAAAATAATGCCTGGCTTCATTTTGACCTGGTCAAATGAGCAGCCCCATGAATGATTGCCCATAACTCGATTATTTCCATCGGGTAGAGAGCGAGAGAGAGAGAGAGATTTTTGGCACACAGAGGGGAGAGAGAGTTTTAGATCTTAGGATAAACAAACAGCAAAAAATGAGGCCCAAGTTCCCTCTTTCCTTCCCTTTTGGCTTTTTCCCCCTTCACAACACTCCACTCCAGATATGCAGACTAGAGATGTCTTCTCAACAACTCGATGACTTATCGAGATCATGACAGAGAAGAAGCCTGTGTCGGTTAATGAACACTGCTGTGTAACCAGTTTACTTATGCTTTATGCATGTTCATTTATTGATTGTACATGCTTTTGAGTTAGATTCATATCAATCATATGAATCCTGCGGATTAGGTCCGAGGAATGAGTTCTAGTTACATTGAAACTCTCAATAAAAAACAAGATTAGCGTCAACATCTTCCCGAGTGATATTCTCGTATTGTACTTTAGTAGTTTTCCAAGTTTAAATAGGGAGGGGACAAATACAAGAATAAGAGAATGTGTCAAACACATGGATTGCGTCAATAATGTTAACCACTGATTACGGACAATACATCTAAGAGATTGAATCTCGCAGACGAAGCTTATATAATGTACCCGCTTTGGGCCAGACACTAGTTTGACTCTTTTCACTTACCAGATAAACTCAGAACATGTCCTCGATATTTCTTCTCTTTTATATATATATATATATCATCTCCTCACTGAAAACCAAAAACAGCGAAAAGAAAAAAATGTGTTATGGGAAAAGCAACAATTACAGAGTGTATTGAAGTTGTGAACAGTGAAGCAAAAAAGGCAAAAGGGGAAAGAAAAAAGGAAGGTGAAAGCCACCAAGTACTTTCGAGGATATCATTGCTTTCTTTATTGCTCTGCTTTGAAACATATCTCTGATGTGGGTTTCTCTACACCTTTGTCTTGGCTGTATATTTTGTGCCTCCCACAAAATACGTAATCACAAATAATAACCAATAAACTTGTTAACCATTAACACCTGACTGCTTCCTTAGTAAGAAAAGAATATTCAATCACTATAATAATAACCGCATTTCATGCTTGTAAGTCACTATTCTTTCTAAATAAGGTATGGGATTAAAGATATCATACTACAATTTAATTATTATATATAGTAAATTTTCTATCAACTTTGTTGAATTTATTAATTTTTAGAATGGTTTTGACGCCATAACATTGTTGAAAAGCAAGGTCGCTGTTATATAGTGTTACAGCCATTGGCAATGAGGTGAAATTCAAATATGGTGGAATAGGACTGAGGCAGTAAAGTGAGGAACCAAATGCCAGAGATGTAAAGTTTAATATTTTCAATAGAAAGTTTTTTTTTTTTTTGACGAAAAGGGGAAAATCCTTTATATGACAAACCTTGGCATCACCTCGCTTTAAAGAATGCTCTGCCTCTCACTTCAGAAATTTCAATTGCCCGTAGACACCCCCACAGTTCGGAGAGGAATCACATGAAATGGCCACAAAACACGCTGCGTTTGTTCATGTGGATGAAGACTATATCGACATGGAGATAAGTTCCTCCTCCTCCTCCTCCTCCTCAGGCTTCTTTTCTTATTCCATTAGCTCTCCTCCAAAATGCAGAGAGTTTGAGTTCCAGATGGCATCAATTTCAAACCAGAAAGAATCCACTACTTCCCCAGCTGATGAACTCTTCTACAAAGGGAAACTCCTTCCTCTTCACCTTCCACCTCGCCTGCAAATGGTTCAGAAGCTTCTCGAGAATTCCAATGACATCTTCCATTATGTGAAGACGGAGTCGGCATTGAAAGATACAAGCTTTCCCTTATCCACTGAGCCTGATCTCAGATTATCTCCTACAAATGCCAACACACCCTTGGAATCCTGCAATATTTCCCCTTCAGAATCATGCAGGGCTAGTAGTGAAGTAAACCCAAATGAATACCTGTACAACTGGTCCACTGAAATAAATGGGTTTTTAGGTGCTGATATTCCGAAGAAATCTTGGTCTAAGAAGCTGAAGCAGATCAAGCAGTTCTGGTTGGGTCAAAGGCTCAAGGCTTCACGAGCATATCTGAAGTCCTTGTTCAACAAATCTGCTTGTTCAGACAAGTCATGTGCTAATGCAGCAAATAATGCGGGAGGGGCAGGAAGGAAATCAAAATGCCAAGACTGTCAGAATAAGTACACCAAAGTCAGTGCGAGGAAAAATTCATTCGAAATTATTGATGATAACAGGCACCAGATTTCCTGTGCAGTCATGAAGACCATACACAGAGAGATGCTTGAAGATCGTCTAATGAATAATCATAGGAGGTCCTTCTCAGGGGCCATTCAACAGCATTCTGCAGCCAAGGCTTCTTCTTTGTCCACGTCTTCATCTGGGTCATCTTCTACGTCTTCGTCTTTTTCATTCAGCTCTAGTGGCTTCTATGATTTTCAATTGATCAAGAGGAGCAGCAGTGCAAATTCAGAGCTTGAAGGTTCAATTGAGGGGGCTATAGCCCATTGTAAACAGTCTCAACAGCAATATTGTTCCAGGAAGAGTTTGGATCATAATGCCGGGAAAATCCCAATTTGTGAAACGAAAGCAAATGGCAGCACTAGAGAGAGACAGGGACAGAATAGTGGGAGAGAGGAGAGAACTCTGTGAGAAATGTAAGAGATGCATTGTCAAATTGAAAATGCTGCTGCATTTTAATGGAGTTTGATGTATCAAATAACAAAGTGGGTTTGTCCAGCATTAAATTTCTGAAATCCATAGTCCTGCGCTCTTTGCTCATACAACTTTCAAGGAGCGAAATCGAATCTCTGAGTCGTACCATTATTATCATTAGCCTCACTGGAGTTGCAATGCCCTCAGGCAAACAAAAGTGACTTTTAGTTTTCCCAGTAATGTACACTAATAATGATAAGTCGTTATGCAAATTCTCCATTCCAACGAGAGTAATGATAGGATACGTTGTTCTTGTCTTCATGTTCTTCATTTGGTTCAAAATTCCCTTTCCTCCAACTATTTCATAAAATTAGGGCGTTTGACACCAAAAAGAAAATAATCACTCTCAAATATGAAATATGAGCAGTTTAATTAACCATAGGTAAATAACTTTCATCAGTTTCACTTCAGTGTAAGAACCGAGAAGCCCATGCCCAGTCCAGTGTTCTGACTCTGAACCATTTTCCCCAGAACTGGAGTCCCAGTCGCTGCCATTATTCTTTCAGAGCTCTACAGGTAACAGACAAAAGCACTGCAGTAATGTGTGGGAGAAATACCATATTATACTCTAGCTCACCCTTTCTTTCAGTGTCATAATTTAGTTTCCCTCTGTGAAGAAGGAAAGTAGAAAGTCATTCAGTATGACCACCATAATATTACAACCTTTTTTTTACATTAAAAAAAATTATATGCCAAAGAAAACTGACCCAAAAAAGTTACAAACAGGCATTAACTTTTGTAGGGGAAGAAAAAGCTCAAAGGAGGAGAGAGATTAACCTCATTTTTAAGATGGGGAAATCATGGTATATGTGGTACCTGATAGCTTTTCCTTGGCAATATCCTTTATTTCAAAACATTCATGATTAGTAACAGTGAACTCCCAGCTGAGCAGCATGGTTGACTGCAGATTAAAGCTAAATTTTAGTGCAGCAATTATGTATCCTTATTGCAATTACCGAAGTATAACAGTATCTGACCATGATTATGATCACAAGATTTGTCTTTTTCAATATCAACCGGGAAAAAAATAATTCCCATCCTCATTCTGTAGGGCTCCCACAGACCTCTCGCGTGAAGTGTGTATTCTAGAATGTGTTACTATTGCTCGAGAGTATTGGTTAATAGTTAATTTTGCTACATTAAAGAATCTCCAGGGTAACATTTTCTGTCAGAACAGAGGAAAATAAATAATACAGCTATTCAATTCAAGCAGACAATGAAACCCATGTAGGCGTGCGAATTCTCTTTTTCATGTGATTTTGACTGAACATTAAACAAGGCGAACATGACTGCTTGAGACTGAGTCGTATGAGGAGGGGAAAAAATAAAAATAAAGTTGCAAGCTTGCATGAATATTGTAGGGTACCCGTAAGACAAGCACATAGAACAAACACAAAGAACAAGCAATTCTCCTCTCCACCAACGGCATGTTTGTCCGTAGTCTTGACGATAAGAACTTCTCTCTCCCTCTAAGATGCTTTTCCTACCTGATGGATTTGCTCACGGTCCTGCAATATAGATCCCAGACACCTAGTCATAAAGGAATGATCCATAGAGGTACGTGTATCGGACGTGATGTAGCAAGATGCATCAAGAGCGGTAATTTTCAAAATTTCATGATTTAATATTTTAATTCTTGAAAGTATAAGTATGAGTGTATTGAATTTTAGATAAGTATTTATAAAGTAGCTAAAGATGTTTATAATAATACACTAAAATATTATTTTTTTAAAAAAAATTCGAAAGTCGTATAAACATATTTTGACTAAAAAAAGTAATCAAGGTTAAAAAATTCGGACCGGATTGGCCAGTGAATAGGTTCATGGTCCGGTCTGGTTCAACATTATACTGGGAGGCAGGTTGACTGGGTCATATATTTTTTTAAACAAAAATATTTTTCACTTTAAATATATGCTTTCTTTGCCCTTTTTTTGGAAAATTACATTAAGGTCCTATTCAAAAAAATTAATATTAGAAAGGTATCAAAATGTTGTTAATAACAAGTAAAATAACACTATTGACAAGTGAATAAGTTACCAGTAGTAATCTTTGAGATCTTTTTATATTAATTTTCTTATGTGGGATTTTAATGTAATTTCCCTTTCTTTGATTTAATATTTTTATTAATATTTAGTGACAAAGATACGAACTAGACGATGTTTCTTCCTTTTCTTTTATTACAAACATGATTTTTTTCATGATTGATTATTAATTTTTTATAGTTGATTAATAAATTTTAATGATATTTTTTATTATGAATGATTATTAATTACAGTAACTAAATGATTTTAACTGATAAAGATGAATATTTTGAAATTAAACATTATTAAAAGTATTGTATTTTAATATTATCAACTAAATGTCATTATTTTAATATAACCGGTTTGACCCGATCTGACCCACTAACCCTTAATTTATTGCCTCAACTGGTTCAACACCCAATCCGGTTTTTTAAACCTTTGTACTAATACAATAAATTATCTGATATATAACGAAATATGCGCATATTGTAGCAGACATAGCATGTTTGCTTTTTCTCTTTTCTTTCTTTCTTTTTTTTTTTAAATATCGGTGTTCCACAGGGCATATGCTTATTCAGAGAGAGAAATGTAGCGCTACAAGGATTAATTACATCCTAATACTGCCTCACATTCAGAATCCTGTGTTAATATACGTATAAATATATGATGAACATAAACTTCAGTTTTCAAATACGTCCTTCAATAGCGATCTCTCTTCTATAATAAATATCGTCCCAGATATACTCTGATTGGAGAACCTTTTTTTCCTTAAACAAACCCATCCATTGTTGGTGTAGTTAATGTGAAATTAGTTACTAATTAATTTCTAGGATACGACAACCACAATGGGTTAGCACACTCCTATGGCATTTATCAGTATGCCCCATCCTACTGGGTCTTTATTTGGGCTATACAGCTTGTGATAGCTCTGCGTAGTTGAAACAAGGGAACATGAATATGATAGCGACGAAAGTAATCGGAAAATGTTAATTATCTTCGGAGTTGAATATTACTGGGTGGATCAGACTATATATAGATGCAAAACCTATTCAAATATGAGGCACTGTTGGGTCCAGTCACCAAGTGTAGCACGTGACTAATGTCAGCCAAGACTCAAGCCATCAACATCATTTCCTTCTTGTAGATATTTAATTCGGGCTTTGGAGTAAAGTTTCGTCTCCTGCAAGCTAGTTGTCATCTTCCCCTTTGCTCTGTGGCTCCCCTTCGGTACTGCTACCCCTTGCAATAAAATTTAACAATAGACAGCAAACCCAGAAAAATTATATGTATGTATGTATGTACACACACACATTACCATGTATAGCTTCTTAATATCTGTTCCCTCCTCCAGTCCACCTATATGGAGTAAGAAATGAAGCACTATTTCTCTATCTTTAGAGCATCCACACTTGCCATCAGCTTCGATTCGTTAAGTTCTTGCTGCAGTACCTGTCTTGTTTTTTTCCTTCACATCCAAATAAAGAAGAAAGAGTTTAGGTGTTATAAGGACAATGCCAAAAAAGGCGATAGCATAAGTGGAGTTGCTAATGTTACATTCAAATATGTGTGCCTTTCACAAACATTGATAATTTAAGTTTAAGCTCTCATCATTACAGAAAATGGGTTTTCAACAAAAATATACACACAAGTTAATAAAGGATCTATATATATATTCTGCATCTTGAAAGCAGCGCTGTAGATTGCAAGGGAATATGATTGGAGTCTGGCTGCAGCTCCATGTGCCAGTAGGTCGTTTTAAATCCACTGGGGCATCTCTCCCGCCTTATCCAAGCCAAAGTCCAGAATCTCCGATTTCCTCATGACAGAATATCAACAATAAAATCAGAAGGTAAATTATTGTTAGATGTAATTTAAATTAACCAGGTCGACTTTTTCCTTTCCATTTTTCATGACGTGAGATGTATTATTGTTAAGGTTGTTATGTTGAAAAAAGTCTATTATATTGTTGGAATCAGAATTCTAGACAACATGATAATACATTTCGTAATGTCTTGATGATCATGTTGTAGAGTAATTATTTCAAGAATAATTTTCTCTATAAAAAGCTGTATCTGTAATCAAGCACGAAGATGGAATATGGTGTGCACTAACAAAGATGGAATATGGTGTGCACTAACAATTACGTCTTCAAAAGTATATTCACAAAGTTGCTTTTTTGCCACGTGTTCGCTGTGTTATTCGTCAAATAATACAACGTAATCATAAATTACAAAGATCAAGTGGTGCTCAACAACCCATATAAATGATGCTGGCCAATGCCAGGCGCCCCCAAAGCAAAGTACCTCGTTTTGTTTTCCCTTGCAGCTTTCTGATTCTCTGCCAGATACCGTTATCAAAATAAATTCTTATGAATTCAAAAAAAAATTATTTCACATATTTATTTTATAAATCATAAATTATATTAAAAAAATAACTTCCACCTTTAATTTAAATAACTACTCCGTAGTTTTGCATGTTTACAGCCAAAGGTTGAATATTCGTATGAATATTAGACTGAAGCTGAGATCGAGAGGTCTGGTTTCAGTATGACGGTTTAATTATGCTTTGTTTGCAGAATAGTACTAACTAATGTTCCCTACACATTTGACCAAAAAAATATTGCCTTGCCCTACCCAACTGCTCGGATATAAATATCATATACTCAAATAATTTTATCAGCTATACATTTTTTTAAAAAATATATTCATAGATATTAATTTACTTATTTTTATGTACAGGTATAACTACAGGAACTTTCTTTTTTTTAATAAAAATTGGGGGACAAAACACCAATCTAAGAAGACGCAGTTTAAGTGGTTCCAATATCCATCTTTTAATCTGAACTTCAATAATTCAGAAGATTTTGGTTTGAATGCATACTCATGGTCAAGCCCAAAAAATGCGGCTTTTAAGTCTCACATTGAGAAGGAAACAGCATATGTTTTTGCATTAAAAGAGATTCAGTAGTCAGTGACTAACCAATTTGGCTCCGCTGTGCCATTGCCGGGGAAACACTGACAAGAAGCCATCCAAACGTCAGAGTTCTCTTCTCTTCAATATTGTCAATAGCAATTGTATCGAGGAATCAAACTTTACATTGAAGTCCAAGGGAACATCAAATAGCTTATTGCAGATCATTTATTTGATAATCAAAGCTTGAATGAGGCCATGGCGCTATCAAAGCTTTTCTGATCGTCATTATCCTCACCAGGAATTACAAAAGCGTTGTAAAGCAAGTTCTGTGAAGAACACATCAGCCACAATTTATGAGTTGGAAGAACTGCTTATCAGCTCTGTGCAACTTGTTTTGCTCATGGGCAATCCCATTCGACCCGGGTCATATCAAAATAGCTCTTTAACTGCACTATAAAGAGCTAGAAAGTCCTTAACCTCTAGAATTTCGTCACATGTTGAGAGTCCGTCTGCAATGTTTTAAGCTCTTTTGTGCTCTCTTCTAATAGCATTCACAGTGGAGCCAGGAAGAACTCATTCAATAGTTGCATAAACTTATGCGAGGACCATAATATATCTTTCGTGTATAAAATAGGCACGACTCGTATTTCTTAAGAGACATAAGTACCTATCCCTGGCCTCTCACAATAAATCCAGAAATGGAAATAAGATATCCATGCCTGCATTGCACGAATTCTATTCCCAGCTCCCTCTTATTCAGAGTGGCTTCACCTATAAGTATTACCTAACTTGCCTGACAGGGGGATTGCTGCATCTGCATCAAGAAGAGGCCAGATTACTGGTCCAATTTCATCAAGTTGTGCAAACTATCTTAGCAACATTTCTACGCATGTCCTCTTGCGAGGTGCTAAAATGTTCATGGTCTGTCCGGTGATTTTTTTCCTCGAGATTAAGGAATGGACTTCACAAATTTTGAGAAGGAAAGGAGAATCAGGATATGGCGCTCCAATATAAAATGTGTAAGAAAGGGATAAGGTAATGCGTATCACCCCGGAAACCTTAGGGAGAAGCGATATTGGACTTGGCGGAAAACTCGAGAAGCTCCTTGACGAACCTTATATCGGCTGCCTAAGACTTAGTTCAGCCCCATTGACAGTGACAGGCCTCTCCGCATCAAAGAGTAGAGCCTTGGCCGAAACCGGAAAAGAGGATTCGTCGGAGTCGCAATTCAGAGAGATGGCTGAGGCCTGAGGCTGATTGAGCGCGCGCGAGCGCGAGCGGTTGATGCCGCCATTGGAGTTGGAAATCCGGAATCTCTAAAAGTAGGTTTGCAAAAGACGTTACTTTACTGGGCCCACCGGCCCATTTCCCCGATTCCCGGCCAAAATAAAAGAAGGTGAAAGTAGAAACAGGGGGAAGTGGCGCTAAAAAAAAAAAAATTAAATACTAAAATGATACAATATTTCTAATTTCAGATCAGATCGAACGGGTCAACAGAGATATTGAAATATGATGAAAAAGGTAATAACGCTTTTGATCTAAAAAGAAAAGGGAAAATCTCGTACTTTTTCAATGGTTATTTTTATATTCAAATTGCAATTCATTAAAATCAATTTGCAATTCAACTTTGTAAGCAAAGTTCCATTCTTTTCAAGTTCTAATGGTGGTTATTTTTATATATGAAAATATCCTATGATTGACTAGATTTTAAGATGGTTGAGTTACGATTCACTAAAATCAAGTTGCAATTTTATTTGGTAAGGGAAGTCCCTTTTATTTTTTTTCAAATTCCAAAGGTAATTATTCTTGATTGATTATTCCCTGTACTCAAATTGCAATTTACTAAAATCAAATTACAATTCTCTTTGGTAAGAGTAGTCCTAATTTTTTAAATTCCAAATGTAGTTATTTTCATATTTGAAAATCTCATATTATTGACTATTTATTCCTTATTCTTGAATTGCAATTCACTGAAATCAAACTATAATATTTTATTGATATTATAGAAGATGGCTTTATTCAAGGAATTGCAACTTAAATATGGAGAATAATTAATCAAGAATAGGATATTTTTCTTTTCTTTTTAGTTCAAAGTCATTCTTATCTTTTCATTAAATCTCAATGTCACTAATTGATACATTTTATCTAATTCACGATCAAGTATATTGATCATCTTGATTTGTCTTTTTCTATATTCTAAAGTTTTTTTTAGTGTCATTTTCACAACAAAAAATTTTATTTTTTAGTTTCTACAAAATTTTATTGTGTTTGAATTTTCAAATTTTTTTTATGATTAATTGTAGTAGTAGCTGCAATTTTTTTTAGGAAAAATGCTAGAAAAAGACTGTTGAAATTGTGAAAGGACAATTCAGGATATCCAAATTCCATAATCTCAAATAAGGACCCTGGATCAAATAGAGATTTTGAAATCTTCGTCAAAAGACCGTATTGTCCTTGTTGTTTTAAAAGTGTGAGGAAGAATCACTCCTTATTTCTTGAAGTACAGTCTTATACTCGCTCTCCCATTTCTCTAGAGGCATCGTTTATCGAACGGTGCACTCCTTCGCCATCAAGTGCAATCAAGGAGGCAACGTTGTAGGTTCGACATGAAGATGTTTCCTTTCTTTCTGTTTCTCATGCTTCCCATATGTTCGGCACCTATTATCTACCCTTTGTGCCTAATGTTTTCCAAAGCGATGAAGAAATGAAAGTACTGATGTTTGAAACTAAACAAAATCTCTCATCCTGATGAGTTGAGGAAGAGACTCTCATTTGGATGAGTTGAGGATGAGGTGAAGTGTCCTTATTCGAATGAGAATTTCATCCTCAATTCAGCAGGATGAGAGTTGAAGATGAGAGGTATCACACTAAGTGTTACTAGGGACCTAACTTCCTGAGGGAGCTCGTAGTATGTGAAAGGGGAAGGGGGACGTGGTAGGCAGAGTGCACTCAAGTCCCATATCGGTTAGACTCGTTCAAGGTGAAAGTCATATACGTAGCCGAGGTGGGGCCTTTAATATCCAATATGCCTTTTGGATGACTATGGGATCCCAAGAAAATAAAACCATGTGTTTACGAGAGGCTAAATAAGGAACACACCTCAGGATGTCATAACATGGTATCAGAGCTGAGGATAACTCTTTCCATTGGTGGGGAGAGTGTCACACCAAGCAGTGCTATAGACTTAACACCCGGAGGGAGTCCGTAGTAGGTGAAAGGAGAAGGGAGACATAGTAGGCAGGGTGCATTTAAATCCCATATCGGTTGGACTTGTTCAAAGTGATGGTCATATATGTAGTTGAGAGGTGACCTTTAATATCTGAAACGCCTTTTGGGTGACTATGGATCCCAAGAGAACAAAATCATATGCCTATGGGCGACTAAATAGGAACAATACCTCCGGATGTCCCGAGAGTTTTTGTTTTTTGCTCTTATTCGGATGAGGGATCTCACTTCAACTCATCAAGATGAGAGATTTTGTTTAGTTTTGAACATCAACACTTTCATTTATTCATCGCTTTGGAAAACATCAGGAATAAAAAAAAAGGGTAGATCGTAGGTGCCGAACATATGGGAAGCATGAGAAAGAGGAAGAAAGGAAACATCTTCACGTCAAACCTACAACATTGCCTCCTCGACTACACTTGATGCCGGAGGAGTGCACAATTCGATAAACGGTGCCGCCGGAGAAATGGGAGAGCGAGTGTGGGACTGTGCTTCAAGAAATAATAAGCGATTCTTCCTCACACTTTTAAAACAACAAGGGCAATATGGTATTTTGGCAAAGATTTCAAAATCCTCTTTTGGTCTATGGTCATAATATGGGATTATGAACATTGAAAACCCTGAATTGTCTTTTCCTAATTTTAATGGTCTTTTTCTAGCACTTTCCCTTCTTTGTATGTACCCGTGAATTATTAGTTTCTATAAAGACAGAAATATGGTAGCCAGTACTAGCTACAGTTGTGTAAAAATCAGATAGTTCAATCCGATCCAATGCAATTTGAAGTGGTCCGGTTCAGTCTAATCAAAATAAATAATATAATGAAATCGAACTGGACTGGATTGGATTGACTAGTTGAGTTATACTAGGTTCAGGATCAAATGCTCATACTAGTTGGTCTAATACGGTTTGACACAAATTATTTTTAAATTTTTCATGTTAATAATTATACTTATTATTGTTAAATGTTAAAGATAATCAATTTATAGTTAAATTTTAATATTTTAGATGTATTTTATACAATTTTAGGTTTTTTATGTCAATTTTTTATTATTGGATTCAAATTTTGCCACTTGTAAAGAGGGAAAACAAAAAAAAAATACATTAAGTTCGCTACATTGACTCAAGCAGTCCAAGTGGACTAGTTCAATTCAACCCGATCTTAGGTTGGAGCTATACTAAATCAGACTAGACTGGACCTTGAGTTAGGTATAAACCCAATCTAGTCTAGTCCATACACACCCACCCCTAATAGCTACCGTGTAGTTTTTTTAATTAATCCAAAGTATACTAGATTGGACCTTGAGTTAGGTATAAACCCAATCTAGTCTAGTCCATACACACCCACCCCTAATAGCTACCCTGTAGTTTTTTAATTAATCCAAAGTATACTAGACTGGACCTTGAGTTAGGTATAAACCCAATCCAGTGTAATCCATACACACCCACCCCTAGTAGCTATCTTGTAGTTTTTTAATTTATCAGGTAAATGAAATTATATTTTGTTGAATTAGTGCATTTTTGAATCGAGCTGGCTTTCTTTTGTTTGTACTTAATTTAATATAATATCTGAATCTTTCATTTTTTTTTTCCAATATAAAAGATTTTTTAATGTTGTACAATTTTTTAGTGTAATCTTTTGATAATTGATAGGATAACTAATTAACTATTGAGTGGTTTGTTAACCTTTTTTGGGGTTTTCCTACTTAATCAGAGTAGTATCTCTCCCCGAGCAAGTTTAAACGGATCAGCCTAATACCCCAAAAAAAAAAAAAAAAACATGGAGGGATGCATAATAACTAATAACTACCGATGCCAGAGCACGGCAACGATTGTTTCATCTCTGGAACTGTAGCTTGATTTGGCAATAACTGTTCGAGAAGCGAAGAGAAATGTCGGCAGTTTGGATTTGCACTGGCAGAGAAAGAAGCGTTTCGTGTGGCTGAATTTCGTTTTTCAGTTTCTAGATTCCAACAAAACGTGTGGCTACCCAATTAATGGGGAACTCAGTCGGCCATCGGAAACACCGTAACTCCGCTCCTCACTACCCCTCACCTCCCTCTTATATATAAGCAGCTCCGCCTGACATTCCAACCCCAAATTCAGCTCCTCCCACTCACGGACACTTCGCCGCCGGAATGCTCTCTTTACCTTATTCCCACGTTGATTCCAGTTTGCGTGCTCTTGCTAGTCAAGCTGAAGGCTTCGGTCGATGTGCGATCGGTGGGCTTCATGGTCCCCTATATCACGTTACAACCTTAGCAGGTTCTCTCACTCTGATTTTCCCTTCTTCATTTCATGTCTTTGCTTTATGCTTTTGAAACTTTTCTGTTAGGCATTGGAATGTCATTTTGCAGTTGTAGGACCACGGGTGTCGTCGATATAATATATTTTTATTGGCCTGACTTAAAGGATGTCATCGATATCAATTGTTTGCTTCTGTGTTTTCTTTAACAAATTTGTCTTTAGGTTCTTAATTTTACTTTTCCTTGCTTATCTTGATTAGGCATGACATTGTGACTTTGAATGTTGCAATGCTTTGCAAGGTTTACGATCGGTTTTACCTGATTTCGCTTACAAAATTAGCCATCGGTTTTTAGATTCCAATTTGCTTTATGCGGAAAGATTTAAACTTAAATGCATACAGGTTTTTTGTTGATACAATTAAGTTTCCCTGGAAATCTCTTTTGTGCTGGTGAGGACCAGGGGAGTCTGGTTTCTAAAATACATGAATGATCAAACATGTCTTAAGTTTTGCAACTCTTGATGACAAACTGAAGTCTCATACTGCTCTTCGTTGTCACTGAGATGTGAGAGTGAGAACAGACGCGCATGAGATTCGGTGAACCGGTTCTTTGGTAATCTTGTATTGCAGTGGACTTTTGATTCTAACGTGCTTCTGTTGGTTTGTTTTGACCACAGATGATGGACCAGGATCACTCCGCGATGGTTGTCGCAGAAAAGAACCATTGTGGATTGTATTTGAGGTTTCTGGAACTATTCATCTCTCATCTTACTTGAGTGTGTCATCTTACAAGACTATTGATGGCCGAGGTCAAAGGGTTAAACTCACTGGAAAGGGTTTGCGGCTGAAGGAATGTGAACATGTAATAATTTGCAACTTAGAGTTAGAAGGTGGTAGAGGGCCTGATGTGGATGGCATTCAGATCAAGCCTAATTCAAAGCACATATGGATAGACCGTTGCAGCCTCCGTGATTTTGATGATGGACTGATAGATATTGCACGAGAAAGCACTGATATTACTATTTCTAGGTAAGATAAATTGCATGTTCTGAAATTTCTCATCATTTGGCCGTTTATATTGGTCATTGATCAAATGTTCCTTGATCATCTGCAGATGCCATTTTTCTCAGCATGACAAAACGATGCTTATCGGGGCAGATCCTTCGCACACTGGTGATAGATGCATGAGGGTGACCATTCACCACTGTTTCTTTGATGGGACACGGCAGAGGCATCCTCGTGTCAGATTTGCAAAAGTACATTTGTACAATAATTACACCAGAAATTGGGGCATATATGCTGTTTGTGCGAGTGTGGAATCACAGGTGATGATGTGTTAATCAACTGGAATTACTTTGAAATGAATTTTATTATGTCGAGGATATGCAAACGTCTTATTCTTTGCCTTGTATGTTGATAACAGATATACTCACAACACAACATCTATGAAGCAGGGCAAAAGAGAGTGGCATTTAAGTATCTCTCTGAAAAGGTATCAAAATCTTTGAATAACATATACTTGGTTATTTGTCTATGGTGTGATTGGTTTTTTCATGTATTTGTTTCTGACATAATTTAGTGGGAATTTTCTTGCCAATTTCTCTTCATTGCCTGATTTCAGCCTGCCCTTGGATTCAAGTTTGAGTCCAACGCTGATTGTTATGGTACAGCAAATTGCTTATTTTACATATGATTCCATTTTGTGGTAAAATACTAAAATCACTTAACATGTATGAGATTTCTGTCTGAAGTTTCCTCTTACGTACTTCACATATGATTACATTATTATGTTCTCAACTGCACCAAATTTTATTACGCCTCGACTCTCCCTAGAGCAGTCTTTTTTCACAGTGATGACTTCTGTTTGCTAATGATGAAGAGCCATTTCATCTATGCATGGTTGGTGGTCTCTTATTTGGGATGAGGTACTGGTTATGGAATAGCCATTTTTCCAGTTCTCTATGTTCTTGGGTCATAGAAATTGGGAGATTGTGAGCTGATTGGCTAATTCAAAGAAAGACCCGCAAATTTTTTTTTGACACTGAAAATTGAAGAATCACTTTAGTCAATAAGATATGAGAATCTGATAATTTATGAGCTTGCGTGCAGGCAGGGGACAAGGAGGTAGAAGCAAGTGGTCACATATGGTCTGAAGGAGACTTGTTTATAAGTGGAACTCAGGCAGGCTTAATGAGGGACAGCGGGGGAGCTCCCACATTTCATCCCAGTCAACACTACACAACGTGGACAGTGGCACCTCCATCAGAAGATCTCAAACAGCTTCTTCGTCACTGCACTGGATGGCAATGTGCTGCACGCCCAGCAGATCAGCCCCTGCCTGCGTAGAGCAGTGATAAATGATCCTGGCTATTGGTGAGCTTTATATGTATATAAATGTGTGGTGGTGATTTACTGACTTTGTAGTGTGTTGATCATGCGCATGAACTGGACAGCTTTGTTGCTTAACTTTCCTATAAGTTCCTGGGGTTTATCCTTTTTGGTATGATATTTGCATTAACATTTGTGAATGCTCCTCTCTTGTAGATTAAATAATAATGAGCGAGCTTATAAAATACTGGCGGTCCAGTACTATATGAGTGGGAATGGTTGCCTTCGTGCTCCAACCAAACCATCCTTGTTTTGATTAATTCACAGGCTAACTAGTAAACACCCACGGAAAGCTCCGGATATCTTTTTAAAATAATAATAAAGACGCTGTTTGAAAGTGAGTAATTTAAAAATGATGTTTAATATAAGAATCGGTTGATTTCTTTTTCAGAAGATTAAAGAAGTTAATTAACTAACATATTTATCTTTTTTTTAAATAATTTATTTAATTTATAAATTGATGTAATCTAATAATACATATAAGTATTTCAAAATATATATTTATATTAAGTAATTTAGTTCTTAATATATGTTAATATTAAAAACCGGAAGTAGTATAATAATATAGTTATTATTATCAGAGTTAAGGTCTAATTCTGACTCAAAAGTTTTTACATAAAAATTTTGAATGTATAGAAGTTTTTTAAAAGTAATATTACCTCTTTTTTAACACCCACGTTTGACAGTTAAGCTTGATTCAAATTGTCTACGTGGGAGCTGCATCATCCTCACTTCGCCTCAATGGCACACCTCATCATCTCCCGTCTCTCTCTCCCATCTCCTATCCTTTTCTACTTCCTCCCTCCCCTCCACAAGTTCATCGGCGAGATCTCACTGTTCCTCCCTCAATCCTAAATGAGTCATCGTCTTCCTCTATCATGGACTCACCCAACTGCCACTGGTCGTCGGGAGCTGGAACAGTAACCACCCCAAGCTCCGCTGCACCAACTTCCTTAATTTGAGCGAAAATGAGAGAGTTTTGGACCTCTTCGGTGTTGCTTTTGGGTGTGTTTGCTTTCTGTCAGACTTCACTCCAGACAGCTTTCCTACTGGAGCTCCTGTTCGCCACCGTCAAGTTCTTCAACAGGATCTTCCAATGCTTCTCCTCCTATTTCAGTGTCAATACCAATGAGCTCTACAATGCCGTCCAGCTCTACCTCACCTCCTCCGTCTCCATTACCGGTAACCGCCTCAGCCTCACCCGCGCTCTCAACTCCAGCGGCATTGTTGTTATTTTTAAACCTTGGAGCGGCATTGTTCCTAAAAATTTTTTGGGGTAGCCAGCACTATGCGTAGAAACTTTCGCAGTAAAATTGCATCGTAACATTTATTATTATTATTATTATACAAAAGCTCCATATAAGACGAACGGTGATTTAAATTTTTCAAATTATACTTATTTAATAAAGAAAATAATTAAAATATTTGTACGGAACACTAAAAACTGTATTGTTCCGTTCATTCATGAGTTTCCAATCAGAAGTCGTTAGGCTATGAAACTCGTACGGTCATACGTTCTGATAATAGTGCGCTTCTACATACTTCCGGAAAAAGGGTACAGAACGAGAACTCATGCTTCTGACATTACAGACAGCGAGCCTTTGGATTCATATATCTCTGTAACAACTTTTAGCAATTAATTATTTAGTGTTTCAGAATTGGTGAAGCTTCTTCTTCACCTGCGTATTCCTGAAGTTATCGGGGAGTATACATTTGTGAACGCCGCATGTGAGATGATGTTGCCGCCGCCGCCGCCGCCGCCGCCGACTATCAACTACTGGAGGTCGTCCTCGCAAAGAAGAGGTTCGATACGTAACTCGCCACGTCTTCGGGAGTAAATTGGACATACTCTCTCATTTCTCTCCATGAACCCCCAAGAATCCGGTGCGTATCATAAAATTCCCTATAAACTGGCACTAATTTTCTCGCAATTGATCCCGTGATTTCGTCTTTGAGCGTCCGATCTGCCACTACAAATGAATTCTGCTTCCTGTACGCTTTCTCGAAATTGAAGTTGA
This sequence comes from Vachellia collinsii, assembly GCA_006871305.1. Lineage (NCBI taxonomy): Eukaryota > Viridiplantae > Streptophyta > Magnoliopsida > Fabales > Fabaceae > Vachellia > Vachellia collinsii. The sequence goes on from QFDD01000639.1 coordinate 38,916, forward strand.
ATTTCTCAAATATCTCCTTCGCCTCCGCTGGCGATAACGCTGCCTTTGGGTTTTCAGGCAGCGACGAAATTACATCCCCCCATGCCATCTTCTCGTAGTTCGTTAAAAACCATTTCATCTTCGCTTCGTGCTTCTCCATCCACTCGTAGCCCAGCACCATCTGCAAGTTCGAGTTACGGACTCGGTCGATCACATGATGCAGATTATTTGCCAGAAACAGGTAGCCCAAGGAAGCGTCCTTGTAATA
>QFDD01000640.1:0-40735 GCA_006871305.1 Vachellia collinsii
TGCAGATTGGGCAGTTTGCCCCGATGATCGGAAGTCTATAGGGGGATACTGTGTCTTTCTTGGTGATTCCCTAATATCGTGGTCGGCAAAGAAACAGCAAGTTGTGGCCCGATCAAGTGCTGAATCAGAGTATAGGTCTCTAGCTAATCTTGCTACAGAGTTGGCATGGATTCAGTCACTTATTGGGGAAATTGGAGTCCATCTCAAACATCCACCCATAGCTTGGTGTGACAACATGAGTGCGGTAGCTTTAGCCTCAAATCCTGTGTTTCATGCCAGATCTAAACATATTGAGCTCGACGTCCACTATTTGAGAGATAGAGTCTTGAACAAGCAGCTTGCAGTTCGATATGTGCCCTCATCTGAACAGATTGCTGACCTATTTACTAAGGCATTGTCTCACTCCAAGTTTATGGATTTCAGACACAAACTAGGCCTAATTTTCTCTCCAAGCCCTAGTTTGAGGGGGGATGTTAAGATCTGCCTCTCGAGGCCCAAGCCCACCGTACATTACATTGAACACTGATTTTATAGGCTCAGTTTATTCATTTCTGTTGCATCATTCTAGAATATACTCTTGATGTACACGTGTATATATTCTGTATCATTTAGGGTTTCCACTGGTGCTATATATTCAATAGTGAATGACAAGAGGTGACAAGCCGTCACTACAGCATTCTCATCCTTGCTTATATTTTATCTATGAGAAGGTTAAAGCATGTAACTATTTCAAAGATTTATTTCATAAACATGGTAAGTAGATGTATCTATATATATATGGTGATGCAGTTTGTGAAGAAGTCAATGCCCCGTTGTTTAGTGGAGAGATACAATATGAAAATGGAGATCCCAGGCAACATATTCAGAGAGTGGGCGGCTAAAACCTCACAAGCATGTTCTCAAGTGTCAACCCCAATCGCATCAGTGGGCTTTGCTATATGCACCAATGTGCCAGGTGGTTATGATGACAGACTATGCCACCGGTATTCGAATATATTTTTTACCCTTCTTTTGGAGCCCTCTTTTTCTCCCTCATTCCTACCATATGCTTTCTGTCTATAGTTGCTTCTCGTTCCCACTCGATTAACCCTTGGGGATATGTTCATTCCAAACTTTACTTTGGTATGTGCTTCATGTTCTACCCCATTGTGTTTTTGTGGATCTCTTTCTGTGCTGGTCATTTCTTCATGCTCGATGATGACAGTAAAAGATTGCACAGTGCCCTTCCGGCTTAATTATAATTTGTTGTCTTTGGGGATCATTCTTTTGATTGTCACGCAGCTTCCCACATTTCTTGATCCCCCATTGTCTAGAATTTGGCCGATTCCTCCCCCTAGACGCAAGGCCACTCGTCCCATTGAATACCAAATTAAAGAACCCAGAACATGGAAAATAGTAGAGTTGAACCACCGAAATTAAGTACATATCTTCTGTTATTCAAACAACACCAACCTCCATCAATTTTTTTTTATTAAAGCTTGTGTGTGATTTCACGTTTTTTATTTCTTTCTGTTTGCAATAATATGGGTAAAGCATATACCCTGGCTCCTTCATGCTGTAGTTAGAGTTTTATATATAATCATTCATTCTTCTATGTTTATATTTTCTCTGTCGAAACATGAAGATTAACAATATTATTTCTTCATTTTCTCTTTTCTCTTTTCTCTCTTCTCATTTTCTTTCCTACTAACTTCTCTCCAGACCATCAAAAAGAAAATAGTAGTTCCGACCATATTGTAGTGATTGAAAAACAAGTAATAAGTTGAGCTCACTGTTTAAAACGGCTATAGTCTATCTAGCTATATTATGGTTTTCTCCCTTATTTCTTCTGTATAAGATCCACTCTAATGAAAAATCGAATTGCAAAATGAATCCTATATCAAACATGGCAAGGAGTATATACCAAACTCACCGTTCTATCATCGATGAAACTAATTCAGGTATATATATACACATTGGCCGGTTAAATGTTGACCTGTAGTAACAGTGATTTTTAGCTACTTTGCATGGAATTTTCTTTTTTAATTTGGTTAAATGGTATTCAATTTATACATTTATCACCTTAAATTTATTTTTTAGTGGCACTTAGTATCTTAAAGTACAATAACCTTAAGTATTTTTCTAGTTTTCACAGATATCCTAAAGTAATTTTGTCATTAAAGTATTTTTTCAATAGCAATAAACACCCTAAATTTAGAATGCTAAATGGTAATAAAAAATATTTTAGAAAGTTGGATGCTCTAAAAATTACTTAAGAATATTTAATGTTATTAGAGAAATGTGTTTAATATAATTTATCCCTTTCTAATTTCAATTTGAAATAATATATTGGTTTTTATCAATTCGCATGTATATGTGCAGCTCTGAATGATTCAAAAATGGTCTAAAAAGTGCTTGTTTAAAGTGTTATTTGTCTAACAAATGATTGCTGCACATCTTGTACAGAATGTGAGTTACTTACGTCTTACTGGACTTTTTATTGATGATGATCGGAAATTGCTTTAAAGAATTTTGTTGAATTGGTGGGATTGATAGGGTTTTTAATTAATTAATTTTTTGATGAAATTTAATTAATTACCATTATGGTTGACAATTTGCTTTATCTAACATGTGAAAGATACGAATAATTGATTGGAATGGTCCCATTATGAAGGAGAACATATACGCATACATTGAAGCAACAATTACATAATAACCATAAATCCACTATTCCATGACCCAGTTGAAACCATAATAGTTGAGCAAGACGTTATTGATAATTTTTTATGCAGATGAATATAAAATAGAATATTTTGCCAGGTCATCATCTGTGGACTTTTATTGTTCCAAAATCTCATCCATCACAGATCCACATCCTTTGTGTCTGTGACGCTGTATGATTAGGGATATATAGAGATGAAAATTATCCAGAAGAACCTTCTGAAATGCTTAATCGGGCAGTTTATTGGACAGCTTTTTACATTTATGTTATTAATTTCTAAATAAAACGTGATAAATATTTGAATGCTAATCATAAAAAGCATGTATCTCATATAAAAAAGGTAACTTTAGATCTAGTTGAGCCTATAAGTTTATTTTATTTAATTAGTCAAAGTTCAAACAATACACACACAAATAGTAATCAAGCTTTGAAGTTATGATTTCCTTATTTCTTATTTCTCTTAGTAATGGTTAAAATTGGTCAATATATCAACATGGTTAGCTGGATGTTCTTATTTTATAATCTACCTATCTATAAAAGGACATGACATGGGTATGACTTATATATAGAAATAACATGTTTCGCAATATCCTGGATGTGTCATTGTCGATGGCGTCACATTATATGTTATTAATTTTAATGTTTATTCTCTGACTCCAAATCGGTATTAGATATTTTGGTCACGATCCCATCTATAGACTATCGTTTGAAATTAGTAAGATTTTCTTCAATTTACAATTGATATAATGTCAATCACATTAAATTCATTTTCTGTTTTTCTGAAAAAATAAAAACGATAGTGGATTCGAGGAGAAAGGGTTGACCAAAAGTCTTTAAAACTATTGCTCAATTTTTTTTAAAAAAAATTGCGGTGGAAAAAAAGATCAACATCTAAGAAGGAAATAATATCATATACTACCTCCGATCTTTAATATAAGAGCATGTTTTTTTAAAGTTAAGTATTTATATTTATCTTTATAGCAGGCTTGCGACTTTTTTGTTTTGAACTTGGAAGGTTTTTTAGAGTTCAGAAGAAGATGCGGCCACGACTAAGGACGAATTGGAATAACTTAAACTCGAACCATACATTTTGCTAGTGTATCTTCATTAAGTATAAGATTTCCAAGCATTGTTCTTCATTACTGCAATATTATGAACCAAATCACTGAGAGCTACAAGAAGCCAAGTCTCACGATGACCCATCCCATACACATGACCAAAAAAAAAAAAAAAAGAATCGAATCATGCAGTTACTTTTGTCAATAATCAGTTTTTCGTAATGGAGTGGTATAACCATATGGTTTATTCATATAAACTTTCTGATTCATATTTTCTGATCCTAATAAGTACTCTTGCGTCGTTATGATCTTCAATCCATTATTTGGGTCTCTGCTGAGGATTTTGGCTTTGATCCTGCTACTTCCCTTTTTAGCCCTCGAGCAATTATGTGTTTTAGCAGTTACGCCTGGTCAATGTACATATAAGACCATACATGTCTATACCACTACACCCTGATCCTTCTTATTGGTCACTTTCTACGAAGAATGTACGTTATTTATTATATGTCATTAAGTGGAGTATTGATTACCTTTTTTACATGATTGTCCACGTTAAAGTTTGGTGCAGTTTTTCGTTTTCATTTCTCAAGATGTAATTCATGGTTGTGTGTGACTTATGATGATGGGAACTCGAGTGGTACTTTATTAGATGAAAGTCATTGTATATAATCAAGCACACGAATATGATTTGTATATCCATCTCTATATCTACTATTCCCACTGAAAAGTCCGGCCAAACCAACAAGTTTGGTCCGTTAAGTTTCATCTTTCTGTGGAAACAACTCATTTGTAATGTGAAATTATATGCGCATGCACTTTATGTATGTGTTACAAATTAGAATTGCAGAGTGGATAACTATATTCTTCTGAGTATCTATGCAGTGAAACTGTTGAATAAAAGTAATTATAGTCATATATACTGCTCTATTGAAATTTAAGTTTAACAAAAAATCGTAATAATTTTGATGGTCGAACTCAATGGCTAAATACAAAAGTTTAAATCAACATATTTTGTTTTTGTTAAGGAGTTAAGCTGTATGCGACATCCTAAAACATTTTCTGATGTACATTCACCATTTTAAAATATTTTATTATACCTCTAACACTTTAAAATATTTTTTATTTGCTTTCAGCATCATGAAACATTTTTGTATTGCATCTAGCAACTCTAAAATATTTTTTTTTCATTGGAATCCAACACCCTAGATGCACCTGAAAAAATAATTTATATATATAGTTGGACTAAACTAGGTGCCGAATTAATGTTTAATTTTGTTGGCAATATAAAATAATCTTTAACTTCTACCGATATACCACTTGTCTGTAAACTAATAAAGGACCATTGACCATACAGTAAAGAATTGAAGGAATGTTGGCAAAAAAAGGTAAGAAACGCTAACATTAAAATAAACTTTTATAATAATTTAGAAAAACAGAAAACCATCTTCCTATATGTAATTAGACTAAAAAATAATAAACATGATATATAGCAGGATTCCAGGAAAAGGGCTGGCCAAATTTTTTTAGCTGTACCGGTCAATTTTTTTTAATGTGGAAGGTGGCCAAAAGTCACACCGTCCAAGAAGCGCACAAATCGTCATGTTTTAATTAACAAATCCAGCACACGATAACATTTAGATAATGATTACAATAATTTAATTAATTGACACCCGGTGACTAATTTAGGTCTTTTTGACAGATATAATACACATCAGATTCAGTCTGTCTGAAAATAACCTGATCCAGTATATTAATAAAAATATGTGAATCCCTATTGGAAGACTATCTCAGCAATTAATATTTGCTCAGTAATGACAATGATAATTATCTCAACAATTTAATTAAATGATCCCATTAATTAAAACTAAATAGGCTCACCGGCGTTTGGAAGGTCCAGACGGAACAGTTGTTGTGTGTTCATGGATGACGGAAGAAGGACAAAGGAAGAAGAACATCAACGATTTGGCGTAGAGTCAGGAAAATGGGCCAAACCCGTCGGGCTGGCCCGATTAAGCCCGTTTAAATCGAGGGCCAGGCTTGTAATTTAGTATCAAAAAAAGGAATCGGGCCTAAAAAGGCCGGCCCTGTAGGGCCGAGGGCTTAAAAGGGCCGGCCCGTTTAGGCCTGCCAACTTTTTTTTTATTTTAAACATTTTTTATTCTTTCTATATTTTTCTTACCGTTTATCTAATGTATTATATTATAACAACTTCCTCTTTCCCTTCAAATTGTAAAAGGAATCTTTTCAAGTCAAATACTTATTTTCAGTTATTATATATGCTATATAAAGACAAACACAAGACACATACATATTTTCACTCCTTTAATTCTTATTCTTTCCAATTTTAATATCAAACTTGTTATGTTGTTTGCCACATACAAACTACTTTTTAAAGACCAAAATTAAAAATATATTATTTTAACTTGAACTATTTGAATAAAATGAAAATATGTTAAACATACCTGTGACGCATGGGCCGACCCATGACCTGCGGGCTGGCCCATGACCGACAAACTTCGGTGTCGAACAGTAAAATTGGGGAATAAATGTAAACCTTTATTCTATCATTTCATTTATTACATTAATAACATTTAAACATCTTCTTACTTCTAATTATAAATCATGTGACTACTACTGAAAACAATTTTCATGTCCAACTTTGCCAAAGACCGAAAATAATGGTGGTGGTAGTGGTGTTACAGATGAAATACTTGATTTTTTCACCTCGTTGAAGCAGAGTCTTCTAAGCCAATTCCTAATGAAGCTCAGTCAAATTCAACTGTCCTTGAAATTAGAGATAGTGATGAAGATTGATGAAGAAAGAAGCTTATGTTGTATGATTTGTGAACTTAAGTTTAAGACCTTCAGAGTATTTATTATTGTCAATGTAGTTATTTAAATAATTAGATATGACTTTCTATGTTTTTGAGTAAGGGAATTGTATTGGTGTTAAAATTAATGTTGAATTTAAAAAAAAAGTTAAAAGGGCCTCAGGCCCGCTGGCCGACCTTTCTAGGTCCAGGCCTGAAAAATGTAGGGAAATTAGAGAGTAGGGCCTAAACGGGCTAGCCAGTTTAGGCCCTAAGCACTATAGGGCCGGCCCTAATTCCCTACTCTAGATTTGGGTCCTACCGGGGGGGTTTAGTGTGTGTGCAAGGACCGAAGGGAGGCAAGGGTGGACTACGGCGAACGGGTATCCTGCATTTAGAGGTCTGTATCTCTCCTTCATTTCAACTTTCTTCTATGTGTCAAAGCTCCTGTGCTGGTTTTGTGAATGATCTAAGTGCACAAAAGAATATTATTGCTCAAGTTGTTGTTGGCTACTATGTGTTTCGTAATGCTATTTGTTCAATAGTGTTGATATTTGCTGGGACTTGGATAGTTTGGTATTGGTGGAAGACTGGTGACATTTTCGCTTTGCCTAGAGTATATCTTAAGCCAGCTAATCTTAACCTTGGTGTGAATGGACTAGTTATCTTGGTTTGGAAGGTTTTTAGGGGGAAAATTGTAGGGAAGGATATTTTTAGATCTGGTAAAAGAGCTGCTAATTCCCCTTATAGGATTAAGCATAATTGGTTGGAGGATTCTGTACATGATAAAATTATCAGCTGGAGCCTGTTCAGTGAGTGTATACATGCGGTTCTTTGTTGGCTTGTCATTTGCCTGTTCAATGTGTATGTTAACAATGTTCAATTTAGGGCAAGATTTATACCTATTCCGTGTGTATGGCATCAATGTTCGTTTCTTGGCTGGAGTTGTGAATTTATCAATTATTGTCAACTTGATTGTGCTTTCGCTCTTTCTATTATATTTGTCTTTCTCCTTGAGAAATCTCTTGTCTCAAGGATCTTGATCAGGAACCATTCTCACTTATGGATTCCCATGGAAGCAGATTTGGCAGCTGAATGGTTTGTCAAAGCTTCGTTGGCCGGCTCTTACCCTTTACTACAAAAAAACATCCCATTTCCGACAGAATTAGCCACAGAATTTTTTACGTGGCTAATTTCGTCGAAAAAAATTTCTGACGGAAATTTCCGTGGCAGAATTAGCCATGGAAAAATATTTCGTGGCAATTTCTGACGGAATTTCCGTCGGAAATTTTCCATGGCAAATTTAGCCACGGAAACATATTCCGTGGCAAATTTAATTATTAATTAATTATTATAATTATAATTTTTATTAATTAATTATTAATTTCAATTTAAAATTTGTTATTTATTATTCTTATTTTATTATTATTATTTACTATTAAATTTTAATTAATATATTAATTAAAATCAATATTAAATATGAAAATATTAGAAATAATATTTATTTTATTTATAATAATTTTTATTAATTAATTATTAATTTCAGTTTTAATTTTTTATTTATTATTCTTATTTATTTTTTTATTATTTACTATTAAATCTTAATAAATATATTAATTAAAATCAATATTAAATATAAAAATCAATATTATATATAAATAATTTATTATGCAGTATAATATTATATATATATATATATTTAATTATGTGTTTAGAAGATACAAGGTTGTCGCAACTCAACTGACAAGGGATCACGCGCGTGCGTAGGTGGTCGGGGGTTTGAATCCTGGAGGAGGAAAAATTGAGAATTTATCAAGTGGCGACACATGGCGGCTACAAAAGATGACACGTGGCAGGGCCTAGCTATGAGGTGGCGGCTGACGAAGATGACAAGTGGCGGGGCCCGGGTTTGAGGTGGCAGCTGGCGGAGGTGCCACGTGACAAGGGCCCGGGTGAGGTAGCGGTTGGTGGAGGTGCCACATGGCATTATTATTTATTTTAAAAAAAAAGAAATTTGCCACGGAAAATTCCGTGGCAAAATTTCCGACGGAATATTCCATCGGAAATTCTGTGGCAAACTTTGCCACGGAAATTTCCATGGCAAATTTGCGACGGAATATTCCGTGACAAATTTTCAGACAGAATATTCCGTTGGAAATTCCGTGGGTAACATTCCGTCGGTAAACGTTTTGTGATGGTGAAATTTGCGACGGAACGAATTCCATCGGAAATTCATTCAATGGCAAACGACAATTCCATCGGTAATTCCATGGCAAATTCCGTGGGAAATGGGAAGTTTTTTTGTAGTGTTTGGATTGGGAGTATTGAGCATTGTATCAGTGGCAAGTCTTCATTGCTTTTGGCTTGCAGGGTTTTTCACTTTTTCTTGTCCTTTACTATATCTGTGTTGAAGACTTTGGTAGCACTAGTACTAGTCTTTACATTTTCCTTTTAGATTTGAAGCTATATGTTGTTTTCCTTTCAGTGCTCTGTACCTCAAACTTTGTACCGTTGTTTTCTTTTTAATTTATTCACTTTCTTTGTTGGCAAAAAAAGTGATCCCATTAATTAAATTACTCAATTTAGTGAAGTCGATGAATATTTGAATCAGATCAGTTGAACATCATGTGTACCTTTGTCTTCCTACCTATTCAAAATCATAACTTGATTAATGAAAGTTATTAGAGATTTTACAATTAAGCCATACAAATCACAAACCTCCAAGTTTAGTACCATATATGTTACTAATTCGGTATAAGTACTTCTTAACTGTCTCACCCAAATGAATATATCAAATAAACAATATAGATAAAACACTAAAAAACTTGGGTCTTGAATCAACCTCATATAGCACTATTTTAAGTTCATCTTGCATAAGAATTGCAGCATCTTGAATTTTCTACACCCTTTAATCATTTGAAAGCTCTTAAACCACTTGATTTCCTCCTTTGGTTGTCATTGCCCTTTGAAGTAAAATTCCTTTTTATATTATTCAGTCAAATGTGTGAGGTCCTGCCCCTATCATTTTAGTGTTTGGGTATCATTTTTTTCTTTCTTTTATTTAGGAATATTCTCGGGTTATATGGATATATCCTTTTCAATCGCGAAAGATGAACTATCTTCTGTTATGAAATTGTTTCATAGAATGATCAAGACCCAGTTTGATGCCAACATCAAGGTCTTGAGGTCTAACAAAGGGGGCCTGCCTCATACACGGAGATACAAGTGACTATACTATCATTTGAATCCTTATGTTCGTTAAGGGTGTTATTATTAATGCACAGGGAACTCCATTTGAAAGAGTTGAAACTCATTCCAAAGGAAGTCCACCTCTCTAAGGGAACAAAGGACTTTCTTGAAAATCCTAAGATGTTAGGTCTACTGTTCGCACCGCAAGTGTACGGGTTGCGTCAAGTAATAAAGTGATCAGTAGAGTATCATTCCCACGAGGATTTGGTTCCAAAACCCGGTTAAGCAATGATTATAGCACTTTCACCTAAATTGAGCGATACAATTATCAATAGTGGATGAAGTCTATTTTTAAGCATAGAAAAAATATAAAAAAGTGATTCATGGACTTCAAGGATATGATGGGACCTAGGATTATTCGTCCCCCTTGTAATTCATAACCTTCAATTAACCTCCTCTCAAAGATGCTTTCAATGAATAAATGTGCTAGCCTAGGATTCAAAAAGTACTTGTAAAAGCTCTCTCAAGTCAAGAACAAGTGTTTGATTCCATTAATTGCTCAATCTCTTGGATATGAATATAACTAGCAACATATTGATTAGATGTTGCTTTATACTGGAAAAGAAAGTAACGTGAGAGATGAGTTTGAAAAAGCTCAGGGAAATGATAAATGGGCATAGTCGAAGTGAGCTAAGATTGATAATGGCAAAATGCCAGATAACAATCTCTTGCCGAGTGGTGGTTTAAGCTCTTATAAAAAGAAGATATATGTACCACTAAAAGCCAATGAGAAAACGAATATTAGATGAAGCCCCGTAAGACTAGATACACACTGCGTCCTAGTATGATGAAAATGTATCATAGTTTAAAAGCATCATACTGGTGGCTAGGAATGAACTTAGATCTTACAAAATGTGGCTCAGTGCCTTACTTATCAGAAAGTGAAGGTTAAGCATAAGAAGTTGCAAGGTTCTTCACAATTGATTAAGATTCCAAAATGGAAATGGGAAAGTGTTACGATGTATATTGTTGTTGGTTTAACCAGAACAATGAATCCTTATGATGCTTTATGGGTAGTGGTAGATATAATATTGATGAAATTTACCCATTTCATAGCTATCAAAGCTAGTTATAAGCCAAAGAGGTTTGCTTACATTTACATTAAAGATAAGGCTTCATGGACTGCCAAGTAACATGATATCTAACGGAGATCCTCGCTTCACCTCAAAATTTTTAGAGAGCTTAATTTAGAGGAATCTATGGGAACTCAGTTGAGGTTTAGCACAACGTATCATCCTCAAACAAATGGTCAGATAGAAAGAATTATCCAAGCACTTGAGGTGAGGATATGCTGAGAGCTTGTATGTTGGATTTCAAAAAGAGTTGGAATCAATTTTCACCTCTCACTGAGTTCACATATAATAATAGTTGTCACGTGAGCATACTAATAGCACCATTCGAAGCTTTGTATTGAAGAAAATGTAGATCACCACTTTATTGGACAGAGTTAACCGAATGAAGACTGTATGGTCCAGATCTTATTAATCAAACACCTGAGCAAATCAAGTTGATAAGAAAAAGACTTTTTAACTGCACATAATCAGCCAAAGAATTATGCTGATAATATGAGATGTGTCACACCCTTTTTATGTAACTCAGCCTAATCTAGACTTCTTAATTATTAGGCGCAGCTATTCTAAGCTCGCAAATCTTATTTTTTATAAAACAATCTTTTTCCTACTTTCCTCATATTGGGCTTTTCTAAAAAATTTTGACTTTTTTAAATAACTTTTATTTAAAATTATTTTCCAATTAAATCCAAAGTGCCAAGTTTGATCCTAGGTCATTACTCTTTATTTGCAGTTAAACAAAAACAATTTTTCCTTCGTAAACCGTTCTCCTCATGTCTACTTTCTGTCTCTGATTAATATATACATATTTTATACAATCATATATACATACTCATCTAAGTCACCTAGGTTTATATCAAAATAAAACCTTAAATTTCTACTTAAACCAAATTATATGTAAACGGGTTATTCCATTTCCATTATATTCTTCACTTGTCACCAATTCCTTACCTTTTGAGCTACCTGCCTCTGCTGTATTTTGTTGGAAAAGGGGGGGTGAGATTTGAAAATCCCTGTAGAAACCACAGTTTATCATATAGTTATATATGAAATTCATAATCATGTAAAAAAAGCCACATGTTCATACGTAATATACAGCAATGGTACACATCATGAGGTCCTACCTCAACATCATACTGCAATAATTTACGGTATGAGGATTCACCTCAACATCATATGGCAATAATTTACGGCACATCACATGGCACATACAATCATGTAGAATTAAATACATAAGAATAAGATAAAAAGGGTTTCTACCTGTATTCCTTTGTTTACCTTTACCTTCCTTAGTATCCCCTTTTTCCGGTCCTCCTCGGGGTACTCAAGCAAATGTTAAATCCTAAAACATATACGTATAATATTGTATTAATTATACGCTTATCCAGCTTTATTTAACTCCTCTTTCTCTCCTAATCTCATTTATATCCCTTTACATTATTTGATTTTTCTTTTCTTGACTTTTGAATTATTTTTCAATAATTTTGAAAAATTATAACTTATTCCATAAAATTCCAAATACAATAGTTTAAGCTTTTACGTGAAACTCTCCATATATTCTTTCAATGAACATTACTATTTATTGAATATAGTCCATAAATATTTCTAAATAAATATTCAAAAGTTGCAGCTTACTAAGCAACATTTCCTATTTTCCATATTTTAGAACCAAATTTTATTGGTTCATAACTTCTAACTTATTTATTCAAATAATGCATTTTAATACTCATTTTAAATCTTATTATGAGTACTATTTACAAATTTTCATTTCCTCAAATACTCAAATATTCCCACATGCACCAACTTACATATTTGTACACACCCACATGCACAAATATGCATATAGTTGTACACCAATACACGTGTGTGTATAGTCTTACTTTTTAAAAATTATCTTTAATGTCCCATAGACACTTTAGAACCTTGCAAAGAACAACTACTTAGCACCTTCATTTTTCTATAAATAATAGCTTCCAATGATTTTTGCATGTGTATATACTCAATTCTAAATTTTCTGGATACACATATATATACGCAGATATACATGCATATACCTATATAGCTCACAGGAATAAACCAACATTTGTAGTGACCAATTTCCAAACCGTTTAAATTATCTATTAAAATTCCTCTCCATTACTATGGTTTTATATTATTAAAACTCAAAATTTCTCAAAATACTACCTTTAAAAATTTCCTCTGATCAGACTAAAATTACTACTATTAGGAAGATAAAAATATATAGAATAACTTTTATAAAGAAAATTTGTTGAAAAGAAGGGATTTTAGTTATCTAAATTATTCCAAAAATTAGAATCAGGAATGCTCTCCTCCTTCTCTCCTCCTTCATGACTACGTAGAGAATGGAGAGAAGGAGAGAATGGCATGGGTATTTATAACCCACACTGCGCCTCCATTCCCTTCCTTCCTTCTTTCTTTTTCCTTTTTCTTCTCCTTTTCCTTCTTTTTCTTCATCTTGCCGTCATCTTGTCTCCTTTTTTTTTTTTGACTTATTCTTCGTCTTTCCTTTCCGTGTCTCCTACTCCCCCATTTTAATTATTATATTATAAGATAATATATTATTATATTATTTTATTTATTTTCACTATTCACTATTCATCCTTGTCCCTTTTTTTTTCCTTTTCACCTTTTTGCCCACACTTCTTCTTCTTCATTTTTTTTTAATTTTCTTCTTTTTTGTCTTTTCCTTTCCTTTTTCAATAAGTACAAAATACTATAAGATACTCCAATAAGTAACTCTTTCTTGAATTTGACCCTCCATATATATAATAATTTTTCTAATAAAGTTCTGGACACTATACCTATTTTTCTCAAATTTCCTTTAAAATAAAATTATTCCTTAAAACAACTTTTGGCACAAAAATTTATTCATACTTATCCAAAATTTTGTAATTGGCTTTTCAAAGCATGATTTACAGTTTATATCACATAAGTCAAATTTTGGAATGTTACAAGATGGCCATTAGAATTTGAAGTTGGAGATTACGTATTTCCAAAAATCTCTCCAACCACAAATATAGTATGATCAATAAAGATGAAGAAATTGAGTTTTAAATGTATTGGTCCATTTGAAATTCTAGCAAGAATCGGGCCAGTGGCTTATCAGATAGCTCTGCCACCACACTTGAGCATGAAGAGACAAAAGTGAAGGATAATTTAACCATTGAAACTGTGCTAGTAAAAAAAAAATTTATTGACCAACAAGAGAAGTGGCTTGGAAGTAAAGGTGTACCTTTTGGACAGCGGTACAGAAAGAATTATAAGCTTAGGAAGTGACATGGGAATTAAATGAAGAGATGAAGAAGAGATATCTTGAATTTATGGAATCAAGTATGATTTAAATTTCGAGGACGAAATTTATTTAACGTGGAAGAATTGTGTAATGTCCTTAGTTTTATCCCATTAACATACCCAGCGGAAGCATTGGTAATCACTTTAGTTGGCCATATCTTGTGGAAATTGGAGTTTAGAAAAATATTTGCTTTTGGGTTACCCTTCATAACCCTTTAAAAATGGCCTTATCTTTGAAAAATCATAATTAATTGTAGAAAAATTGAAATTTGGGAAGATAAATAGATAAACATGAGAGGAAAAATAAGTTATGGACCTTTTTACTTCAAAATCATGTCCAGTTTTAACTTCAAAATTTACTGTTCATTTGTTCATTTTCTATTTTTCTGGTATTTTTGCCCAACTTTGGAAGGGCTATTTTTCAGCACGGTTATCGAATTTGGATGAATTACCACTCATTTTAAAGGGAAAAATCATATCTATTTGGTGGTAAAATATCATGTCCTAACTTACTCAATTGCTATAAAACGAGTTGGTCAACTTTAGATCCATTTTGTTGACTTTTAACCCTCTTTTCTCATACTTGGTCCAATTGAAGTATGATTGCTTTAACTTGCAATAATGCCTTTGGAGCATTTTGTTCTATTTTAGCATGCTTGAAAATAAATCTACAACTACACATGCTATCACTTATAAACAACACATAATACTCTTATGGTTATTTACAACTTTCCACAAAATGCTTATCAAATACTTATCAACCTCCAAGCATTCCCCTTCTTTCTTCTTCCCTTCTTGGATAAAGATAGCCCTAGGGTTTGGTTACATTGGTTGGGTAAGATTATTGGGAATCTTAGTAGCATAAGCAACCATTATTCAATCACGTAACTTGCATTAAAACATGATACATGCTCAACTTACTTAATCTTGAAAATGAAAATGCTACGCATACCTTATATGCCACACGACATAGCATAGAGACAAATATTCATCATGTCATAACCTTATCATTCACACCATGACATGTTATCTCAATCATAGCAAAGCAAGTAATCATGCAATAAATACGATGAAATGTAATTAAAACAATAATTGCTAAGCTACCTTTTCCTCCTTGCTTTTCTTGGTCCTTTGCTTGTCAACTCTTTCTCTTAATGTCCAATGGTCCTAGATAACATCACATAAAGGTTACTAACTCATTTGGACCATTATAGCATCACTTCTTCATAACTATTCTTAACTTGCTCTCTTTAACCTTAATTATGCACTTTTGCATCCATGGGTTTCAAAATTGATCTAACATGCTTCTCTTATATATTTTTGCATGTAGATTCCATTTTTAAGCTCAAATAGCTCAAAAGAAACCTCCTTCCCTTTCAACTACTCAAAACAGCAACTTAAAGGGAGTTGTTGCACAAAATTCCAATATTTGTTTCTAATGCTTCCAAACTTGGTTTCTCACTTGTACCCTACACAATTTTTCATTTTAAACTCAATGGAAGCATCAAAATCATCAAAAACACATTCATTCTTCCATTTTTCCTGCAGGCTGAAATAGTACAGAAAAATTACAACAACATGATTTTTCAACTTATCTTGCTTTATACATGCATAATCTTACTTCTAGACTATTTTCCAATCATTATTCAACATAAAAGAACTCCTCCCTTGCAGATCAATTTCGTGCAGCAGCCCATGAACAGTGATTTTGTGCCAAAAATTACAAACAAGCTCAAATCAACTCAAACCAAGCATCAACATGTAGCAAATTAAGCATAGAGTTGATTTATGACACTTACCTCTTCCAATTTTTGCTCTTTCTTGTCTTTTCACTTCAGCCCCTTTTCAAAACCCTCTCTTGAATCTCTTGAACCACAGCACCAAAGGAAAATTTTCACCAATTAAAAGGAGGAATAGAGTTCATAGATCAATTCTAGGGAAGAAATTGAGCTCTTACCTTGATTTTGGCTTGATTTCACTTCTCCTTCTTGCTCCTCATGAACTGCAGGACTTTGCTGCTTCTTTTCCTCTCTTTCTGTTCGAAAATGGCAGAGAAAATGGGCTGGAATGAGCTTTAAAATCGGCCCATTAAGTTATACGAGTTGTGGGGTCCACTTACACTAACAGAGTAACTTTACACTGATGTAATATACCATTTTCAGTTAATATCTCTTCTTTCTTTTCTCTTTGAATATGAAGACACCAAGTGGTACATTCTCAAGCCCCACAATCTCCTTTATGAAAGCAAGATTACTTTATGGTTACTTTACCCGAAAATTTTCTTCCGAAAATGTTTTTCGAGGATTTTCTGATTACTTGGCCAATTTAGTGTCAATAAAAATTCCTATAATTCCTTTGCTCTTATTATCATTTTTCCTTCCTCAATTCCTATTCCGGATGTGTTTTTAATTAATTTTTGAAGAAAACCCTAGTTCGGGGTTTTTTCGGGCCTTTTCTTTTCGTTCCAGCAAACTGCTTATGACTTTCTCTTGGAATCAATTTTATAAAATACTACAATTATCAAACTATTTTTCCTCACTTTGAAACCAATTATTTGAGGCCTCTAGATATTTTAAATAATCATTTTTGACTAATTATTTTATTAAATAGCTAAATATTAAATAACCTTTAAAATTCTCGCAAAGGTTATTTATATCATTGTCACTTAAACCGGGCCTCAATTACTAATTAGTGAATTTTTCTCTATCTTTTGGGACTTTGTAAAATTTTCTGATATTTTGGTTAAACTTTGACCAAAATGCCCTTTGACTTTTCTCAATTTACCAAAATGCCATTGAATTTTCAAAATGACAATTTGGTCCCAAGAATTTCAAATTTACACTTGGGTCCCTATTCAAAATGCCCCTTTGGTTTTTTTCTTTTCAAAATGACATTTTAGTCCATCATTTCCTTTCTACATCCATATTTTCCCTTTCATTATTCTTTCTGCCTCTGCACACATTTTTCCTTTTATTTTCTTTCGTCTTTAAATTTTCTTTGTCGAGCAAAATGCAACATAATTTTCAAATAATCTTTTTATTCGACAGGAAACTACGTAAAATTAAGCTTGGTTGCATTTATCATTCAGGATCATCATCAAACTCTTAGACCTAGAAATTCGGGATATGACAAATTGTAATATCATAAATTTTGACCAGTGAATTATAAAATGTATTTAAGAATTTGAGAAGCCAGTTGCTAAAGTTTGGATAAGCATAAATAAATTATGAGTCAAGAATATTTAAGGAATAAATAAAATTGCTCACGAATAAATATATGAAGAGTTGTTACATTTATTGATGGTCAAATTTGGGTAAAAAGATAATTATTTGAATATTTTGATGCCAGTAAAATATATATATAGAGAGAGAGAGAAGCAAAGGTGTCACCTAGGGCTCAACATGCCACACACGTGGCTAAGTTGTAAGCGTCTTTTTCCCACGTCAACTGATCTGCCCCCAGCTCATTTTTTGTTTTCCACTATTATTTCCTTTGGCTCCTGCCTTTTCTTCCATTCACTTGCTTTCTTCACGGTTCAGAGCAGAGACACGAGAGTGTGCGAGCAGCGGGCGAGAGGGAGAAAGGGGGGCCACCGTCACTGGAGAAGTGATAGGAGAACGCGTTCAACCACACCATTCGACCCATGTAGGCTTGCTCCTCCATTTTCGTCTTGGGTTGCGTTTTTGGGGAGGGGTTTCGAGCTATGAACGGTAGAAAAATCAGAGGTAAATAGGAATAATCTCACTGATTAGCTCAAAGTACGTTCGTAATGGAGTTTACTTAAGCTAAATCAAGCAGTTAGGTGATGAATGCATTGGGTCATGGCGTTGGGAGTAATGGGTTTTGGCTTCACCGGGTTGGATCCCTGTTCCTTGAAGGATTGATTTCTTAGCTGAGTTGTTTTTCTTTTCCTCGTTCTGATGGTGATAGTGCTTAGCATCTGAGCTGCCTTCCAGTTATGCATGTAATGTGTTAGGATCTTGAAGCTCTGAGTCACGGTTCTGTTTGGCCTTCACAGTAATCTTCTCTTTTTCCTTTGGTTTCCAATTTCGAATGTGTGACTCCTTGGAATTTAATTAAGTTATGATTGCTAAGGAGTAACATGATCATTAAGTTAAGCATGCATGTTGGTTTCATTTCTCAGTGCTGCTAAAATAAACCAAGGGCTCTCGGTTTTATTGGTTGAAGAGAAATAGCAAACCATTTTAAATGTTAAAATGAGCTTATGGGTTTGTGCAAGGGTGTGAAGAGCTTGTGTGATGATTTTCCTTTTCTTTCGAAAATTATGTTGCTGCAAGCTGTGGATATAGATGAATTGAGAACAGGGGTTTCAGTTCTTGGAAGTCTGGAACCAAAGCTTGAACGGTAAATTAATTTAGAGGTTAATAAGGAGGATGAGTGAACAAGGGTTTGTGGTTCTGGTGTGCATTTATGCTGAGTTTGTTGTAAGGCACATTGTTGATTTTGTGCAAAATCATCCGTTTTCATTAAAAGCTGAGAACATGGGAAGCTCATATTCATCACAGGAAATACGTGCACACACACACAATTTTTATGAATGGGAATAGAAGATTTATTGTGAGTAAAGCTTTGAGTTAAAAATTTTATTGTGTGATTTTCCCTCCCTCGTTGTGAAATCTGAATTTGTGGTTTGGGTTTTAAGTGAGTGCTTGTGGCTGCATGTACGTGGGAATTGGTTCTGCTGGAAGATTAAACAGAATCTTTAAATTTAGGTGAAAAGTATTTATGTTGGAGGCTACCAAAGTAAAAAAGCTAATGTCTTAGACTTATAAGCCATACCTCAATATAATATATATGTGTAAGCTTGTGTGATGAAATTTTGAGATTTAAATACCGGTTGGGCTAAGCTTTTAGAAGGTGGAATTTATAGAAATAAGGTACTTTGATATGATTAAGTGAAATTAAACTTCTAAACCACACTAGAGATGTGTTTAGATGCCCCTAAGATGTGATTGGTAATAAAATAATCAAGGATTTAAATTTTTTGTCACCGGTTGGTCAAATTATAGGAGTTGGTTAAGAAATTAGCAAAGTGGCAAGGATAACAAAGTAAAAAGCAATTGGAGAATTACATTCAAAAAGTAAAGCAGTCAATTATTAATCTTATTTTGAAGTAAGGTCTTGGTGATTTAATTGACTCAAAAAGTGAGTATGCCATTGATTATCCCTCTGCAGAGTTTGGATTTCTCAAGAGGTGATTTTGAAGCAAAAACTTTTAGCGTAAAGGTCAATAAGTATTGTATAAAGTGAAGTATAAATACTTTAGATGGATTGAAATATGATTTATGATTAATAAAACGTTAAGTATTACAAAGAAAGTTAACATGCAAAGGGGTAGAAATGGGGTAAGGAGAGAAAGAAGAGCTAAATAAAGCTCGATAAACATATAATTAACATAATATTATATGTGTATGTTTATAGGATTTGTCATCTGCTCGAGCATCCCGAGGAAGACTGGAAAAGGGAATACCAAGAAAGGTAACGGTAAACGAAGAGAGATAAGTAGAAATCATCTTTATCTTATTCTTATGTATTTAATTCCGCATGCTTATTTGCGTCATATATGTTATGCGTGATGTGATGAAGTCCCTTGGGAATGTTTTTCCCCTGGCCCCCTCCGAAGGTGCAGGGGTGTTATGTGAACCCTCTAAAGGTGTAGGATATTATGTGAAATGATATACATATGAATATGTGGCTTGATTTTACATGATTGTGAATTTTATATATGACTATTTGATAAACTGTGGTTTCTATGGAGATTTTTGAATCTCACCCTCCCTTTCCATAAACTATAGTTAAAGTAGGTAGCTTAAAATGCAAGGAGTTGGTGACAAAGGAAGCTTAGAAGATGGGAGAAACCCCTTCCCCTTTTGCATATACATTTTGATTTTAAAACAATAGTTAAAGATTTGTTTTAATATAAGCCTGGATGGCTTAGTGGTATGTAGATATAATTGTACAAATTATGTACATAATGATATGAAATAGCAGGTGACTGTGAGCTAAAGCTTGGTGGATCTATAACTCACAGATTATAGGATCAAACCTGACTCAGTGAATCCTTCTAAACATAGCTTTATATAAAAGTTGTTTAGAAAGTTCAAAATTTTTCGAAAAATCTCATTCTAACCAATATGGGTAAAAGTTATTTTATGTAAATAGGATTCGTTTGCCTAGATGAATTTAAAATGGGCAGAATTAAAGAACAAGTGTGACAATAAGACTCTATTTTCCTCCTCCGTAATTTTTCCTATTTCCTTTCCTTCTACTCTCCTATTCTGATTCCTCTCCTTCCCTCTTCCCATTATCACTTTTTTTTCTTCCTTTTCCTTTGCACGCCATTTTTTTTTCTATTCCTCTTTATTTAACACATGTATTTTCATCTCTCATACATCTTGAATCTTACAGTGTCTGGTTTTTAAAGATTGCCGCATTTAACATTATCTCTTGGTTTTTTTTTAGTTTCAAACAAGAATACTATAGGAGACAAGCTTGAGTGGTAAAAGGTAAGAGTGCTTACATCTAGTTAAAAGCCAAATTTGTGTGAAACACGAGTGGCATTACAACTTGTTGAGTGAAACACATGAGTTGGGTGGTGAGGTCCTTTGATAATTGCTATTATCTTCCCCTCCTTTTCTCAAACTAACATTTCAGATTAAAGATGAGTGGAGGCAAATCCAACGAAGAAGACTTCAACAAAGATATCAAACTATTTATGAAGGTCATCGTAGATGAGTTCTTAAAACTCAAGATAGAAGTCGAAGACTTAAAGTCATCTAAAGCATCCATTATTGATGAAGTGGTGATTAGATCTGGTTCATCATCCTTAAAGAACAAGGGAAGATCTTCAAATCATGATGTAGACATATCTAACCCAAAGATCAAGTACCCTACTTTCAAAGGCAACACAAATCTAGATACATATATTGATTCACTTTAATTTACTGACTATGCTATTGTTTAGTGGGGAGACTTACAGCTTAAAAGATGCCTTAAGGGCAAAGTGTAACATCTCAAAAATTTGATTAGAGCTTTTTAAGAGAAAATTGAGGCCTTGGAAAATTATTTGCAGTTCAATATGCTTCATAAATAAATGATTGGGTCAAATTCTATATTTGGGAATTTATTCCTATTTTTCAGGAAAGTTCAAGAAAAATAGGAAGGAGATTACTTTTTCCCCAAGAATTTTTGAGGAATTATTTTATAGGTTAAAGAGCTTAATTAAGGAAGAAAATCATTAAAAAGAATTAAGGATTTATTTTGAAAATTTTTTAGACTCTTATTATAATGGTAAAAGGACCTTATTGCAAACAAAATAAGGACAAGAGATTTTTTTCCCTCTCCCCCACTCAAGTCATGTGCTGCCCCTCTTCCTTTAATACCCATTTGTTCCTCCTCTCTCTCATTTCGGGAAAATGAAATAGAGAGCTTGAGGATGAGAGCAAGAGGGTGAAGGTTCAGAGAGATCAGAAGTCAAGAGAGGGAGAGCGTTGAAGGACCAAGGCGTCGAAGAAGAGGACGTCGCTGGAGGAGAAGGCAATCGACCACGCAAGTATGGTTCTACCAATAGTGAGTTTTCTAAACCTCAGTTCCTCCTTCACCTTACTTCATTGACGCAGAGGTAGAGTTTAGACGGAGTGAGAGTGAGATTGATCAGAGGAAGGAGTGTGTCGCTGACCAATGAAGGGCCAATTTTTCCAGCAAATCTTGGATTTTGGCAAGGCGAGCTCTTCGAACTTCTCCCTATTTCCTGGTTCTCGGGTGTTGTTGTTTGAGGTGGGGGAGTCAATCAAGATTGATTTCAGAGTGGAAGAGCAACTATAGAAGAAGGCTCTTATAAATTTTAAATATATTGCAAAGAAATATATGGTGTATGTGTGTAGATGTATGTCATCGGAAGCTTGATGGGTTCAAAGTGTGGAAGTAAAACTGGCTATAACTCACTGTTTGATGCTTCCAAATGTTAATTAAATAGTATCTTGAATCATTAAATTAGGCTCAGAAAGCTTCAATGTGATGACTAGGATAATATTTTTGAAGCTGGAAACTTTCAGGTGTGGATGTTGCTTTGTAATACTGATCTTACGAGAGGTTAAAACTGGGGTAATTGATCTCATGTGCCCATGAAATTTTGTGAGAACATAGTACACCTCTTGAGCTTTAAAATGATGAGTCTTGGAATACACTATTTGGATGAGTAGATTGTAAGTTATGAATTTTTAGAGTTTTGATAGAAAAGTTGGAAAATACTGTTATTCCATATGAGCATCAGAAAACTTCACTAGTCTTGTGCAGAGAGGTGTATGATATGATACTGAGATTTATTTTTCCTTTGTGAAGAATAAAAAGATCTTTCAGTAGAGCTTTGAATGACTGAATCGGAATTTTATATATGAAGTTATGATTTTTTGAAGTTCATTGCAGATTTAGAGGCATTAATGGTATTGTGTTACATAAGTACCGATTCAAGATGTATAGATAATACTATTGATGTTGTTGTTGATAAATTGTGATTTTATGTAAATCGGCTTAAAGATATGGTTTTGTCATGAATGAAGTGTATGTTTACGAATCAAATGGATTGCTGTTCGAACTGTTGAAAGTTTGTAATGGTGCCTAAAAGTTCTGGTGCACCAAGCATGGTTCTATGTTTGGGTTTTGGAAATGAAATGTCAATATGGTTGTTGAAGTTGAAAATATTATAAGCACCAATATGTAGTGTGAATGCTTTTGGAAGTAAATGACACTTAAAAGCTGGTAAATCAGTTTAAAAGGTGTTGGAAGGAATGTTTAAAGATTCCTTTAAATCAACATTGAGATTTATGAGGTGTTGGTAATTTCCATGGTCCTAACGAGCTAGTAATTGATGTGAAATACTAGTTATTGATGTGAAATATTTATCTAGGACTATTGGATGCTATGAAAGTGAGAATGGAAGCTTAATCAAAGAAGCTCCTAATATGGAAGGAAAAAGGAATTAAGGAAAGTAAGAAAGGGAGATAGTAAAGCTTAAAGGTAGCAACTTTACCCATTCTTGTATTCAAGTTATGTTTATATTTTTGTTATGCTTCCTAGCTTGACATAAGTTGCACTGTTATTTTATCTTGAATATGTTGAATGACTTTTTGAATTGTTTCATGGACATGATTGGCAATTCTAATTTTTATGTGCATGTTCTTGATTATATGTAAGCCATAGTAATGCTATTTGTTAATGAGTTAAATGATGGAAATATAACTTGATTGCTTGAATGGTAATTGATTGCTACTAGGCTTCTTTGAATCTCACCCATCAATAACTAACCATGCTAGGTTACAAGCTTCCAAGAGAAAAGTGAATGCAAGAGGTAAAGGGTAAGTAAAACAAGAGAGATAAGCTTCTATACCATTACTTTGCTGCAAGTTATTAAATATAAAGCAATTCTTATAAGTTGAGTACATTCAATATGAGGCTTTGGAATGTATATATGATATATATTGATTAATGATAAGTGATTGTATGCCTAAGTATGACCTTGAAAGTATTATTTAAAGATGCATGATCATGACTATCCAGACTGAGCAGTTTTCAGGGTACGACTATTGTTTGATTCGTTAAAATAGAGTAAATGATCTCTATTGTTCATGATAATTTTTATGGACAAAGTAGACACATGGGTTTTCCATCAAGTCCTAAATAAGGTTAATTGAAGTTCTATAGATTAAGTTATGAATTTTTGAAGTTGAGGAACAAAGTGTGTTAGTAAAGCAAACCAGGTTTAGTAAATCAATAAACTGTATTAACTGGTATATTTTATGGCCAAGATCATATTTTTATAATGTAAAGGACTACAAGATCTTTCTAAATAATTTTGGAGTACCCTCATATGAGTTTTCTATAATCAGTTATGATTTTTCAAAGTTAGACTGAAAATCTAAAAATACCAAATGAGTAGTAACCCAATGATTAAGATGAAGGTTTTAACTTATGGGCTTTAATTATTGATTCGCCTGACCCATAATGTTTCCGAATACAAAATAGATTGCATAAATGATATTATACAAACGTCCACCTCGTATGTGGGAGAAGTTAAAGAAACTCATCCGCAAGAAGTATGTTCACAATTACTACTACGTACCAAGAGCTAAATAGAAAGTTGCAGTTATTTAGCCAATGCTTTATGACTGTTGATGAGTATGTACATGAGCTTGATCTTCTCAACATGCATGCTAGAGTACAAGAAGGAGAAGAAGCAAGCATGACTATAACTATTGATGGCTTAAGGCCTAAAATTAGAGACAAAGTTGAGATGTACACTTTTATTGATAAGGAAGAGTTGGTGCATAAAGCCATTAAAGTTGAGTAGCGAATTAAAGACCAACGCTCTAAATCATCATCTTATGGCTAGAGGGACTCTAAATCAAGCTCCAAGTGGAAGGATTTTGAGGCTAAGAATGAAGCAAGATTCACACATAAAGCCAAGGAGGAATCCAAGCCCAACACTAATGTTGGTAAGAAATATGACTCTAAAACTTTCTCTTATGATAAAATATCTTCTCTTCAATGTTTTTGATGTCATGGAAAGGGACATATTGCTTCTCAATGTTCCAATAAGAGAGCCATGATTGCCAAAGATAATGGCGAATATGATAGTGTACATTCTACTGATGAAAGTGACGATGACATGCCCTCTTTGGTGATTGATTCTAAATTGGAGTTTGACATAGCTGAGCCTGTTAAAGGAGAAGTATTGGTGGCTAGGAGAGCTCTCAACATGCAGCCAAAGGAAGACAATAAGCAAGAGCAGTATGAGCTCATCTTCCCTACTAGATGCTTCATCAAGAATAAGGTATCTAGCATGGTCATTGATAGTGGTAGTGTTACCAATGTTGTTAATACCTTACTTGTTGATAAGTTGGACTTGCCTACAATGAAGCATCCTAAGCCTTATTAATTGCAATGTTTGAATGATAGTACTGAAGCCATAGTCACTAAGCAAGTTCTAGTTTCCTTCTCTATTAGAAACTATCATGATGAAGTTTTATGTGACGTAGTCCCTTTACTTGCGGGACATCTCTTGCTAGGAAGGCCATGGCAATTTGATAGTAGGGCACAACATGATTGTTACAAGAATTGTTATTCTTTACCCTTTAATGGTAAAATCATTGTATTGAAACCTCTTTGGCCAAAAGAAGCTTATGAGGACCAAGTGAGAATTGAGCAAGCATGCAAAAAAAGAAATGAATTGAGAGAAAAAGAGAGTTCAAAAGAAAGAAAGTAGAGTGAAAGAAAAGAACAAAAAGAAAATGAGAAAAAAAGAGGAAAAGAAAGAGAGCCTATTTTCTGGAAAAGGTGAGATTAAAAGAGCATTATTGAGTGAGCAAGCCTTGGTGCTTGTGGTAAGGATGCTTATTTTTCCACTAACGCACTTAACCCTTCTTTGCTTTCTAATGTTGTGTCTTTGTTGTAGGAATTTGGTGATATATTTCCATATGAGATACCTGATGGGCTTTCTCCCTTAAGAGGAATTGAGTATAGGATTAACTTCATTCTTGGAGCTTTCCTACCTAATAGACCTGCTTATAGAGCCAATCCTGAAGAAATAAGAGAAATTCAATGTCAAGTTGATAACTTATGAGAAAAGGCTTTGTAAGGGAAAGCTTGAACCCATATGCTGTTCCAGTGCTCCTTGTACACAAGAAAGATGGTATATGACAGATGTGTGTTGACTGCAAGGCCATCAACAAAATAACGGTTAAGTATCCCTGTCCCATTCCTAGATTAGATAATTTCACGATGCTACATTATTTACTAAAATAGCTCTTAGGAGTGGTTATCATCAAATTCGTATGAAAGAAGGAGATGAATGGAAAACAACATTTAAAACTAAGTTTGGGTTTTATGAATGGTTAGTTATGGCCTTTGGGTTAACTAATGCACCTAGTACTTTCATGACCTTAATGAATCATGTTTTTCATTTATTTATTGAAAAATTTGTGATTGTCTACTTTGATGATATTCTTATTTATAGTAGAACTATGGATGACCATGTTATGCACTTACGTGAGGTGTTTCAAACATTAAGGGAGAATAGTCTTTATGTGAATTTTTATAAATGTTCCTTTTGTATGGATTCTATTGTGTTTCTTGCCTTAATTTTTCATAGGTTCCCAAAGGATCCGTGTGGATGAAGAAAAGGTGAAGGCTATTAGAGATTGGCCAACCCTAACAAATGCTAATGAGGTCAGGAGCTTTCATAGCTTAGCAAGTTTCTATAAGAGATTGGTTAAAGATTTTTCAACTATTGATGCACCTGTAAATGAGCTTGTCAAAAAGCATGTGACTTTTAAATGAGATGAGATGCAAGAAAAAGCCTTTAACACCTTGAAAGAAAAATTAATCAATGCTCCACTATTGTGTTTACTTGATTTTAACAAAGTTTTTGAAGTACAATGTGATGCTTCTGGAATTGGCATTGGTGCTGTATTAATGCAAGATTCTATGCCTATAGCTTACTTTCATGAGAAATTACGTGGAGCTTCCTTGAATTACTCTAGTTATGATAAGGAACTCTATGCTTTGAAAAGAATTTTTGAAAAGAAATTATGGCCACATGAGTTCATTATTCATTCTGACAATGAAAGTTTAAAGTTTCTCAAGTCTCAAGGTAAGCTTAACAAGAGAGATACTCGTTGGTTAGAGTTCATAGAGACCTTCTCATTTGTGATCAAGCATAAACAAGGTAAAGAGAATGGTTGTTGATGCTCTCTCTAGGAAGTATTCTTTTATTACTTCTCTCCATACTATATTACTTGGATTTGAGTTATTAAATGAATTGTATGCCTCAAATTGTGATTTTTCTAAAATTTGGTCATCTTGTGAAAACATGGTGTAATATCCCGAAATTTGATCAATATAGTATGAAATATAATTGATACTTGGAGAAGCCAATTACAAAAGCTTGGATAAATGTAAATAAATTTTGGGCCAAAAGTATTTTTTTAAGGATATTATTTCATTTATAGAAAATTAAGAAAAATAAGCAGAATTGCCCAAAATTTATGGTAATAATTAATTTACATATAAGTGGTCAAACTTAAGGGGAAAAAAAGAAGAAAGAAAAGAAACTCAGAATGTCAAATAGAAATGTGACACACATCCACAGCCCACATACGCAGCAACACGTGGATTAAGTTTTGGAAATACTCCTCACCGCCATTTCCTTTTTTTTCATTCTTTCCTCCTTTCCATCGGCTCCAGACAGAACAAAGAAGCAGAAACGCAGAGTGAGAGACAGCGATGAGAGAGCAAGAGAGCGTGAGATAGTGAGAGAGGGAGATCTCACAGTTGGAGCAGTGGAACTCGCCGGAGAAGACGCCGAAAAACGTGTGCAACAGAGGAATTTTGACAGGTGAGCTCTGTTTCTTCCATTTCCGTCACTGAATCTGATTTTTGGGATGAATTGAGCTGAGCAAAAGTAGAGTAATCAAAGGTAATAGGATGAGTATCACTGATTAATCTCCTTGTATGTGTAAGATTTGAGCTCTATGGATTGATTTCTGAGCTGAGGTCTGTAGGAATATATATGTGCGCTGCTATGTGAGTGCGTCCTATGTTTTTTTTTTTTTTTTTAGCCTCCAAGCTGTGATTTTAGGTTATGAAGCAGGTCGTTCATTTTTTTTTGGTGACGCCCATTAGTTTTCTGAAATCAGAACTTGTTTGTTGAAAAAAAAAATGGAAAGAAAGAGCTAGCTGCAGTGTGTCTGTGTCTGTGTGGCTGTGGCGGTATGTATATATATGTAAGTATCCTGGAAGTTGAATAAACAAAAGGGGAGAACAGGAAGTGTTGGAAAAATATGTGTATATATATATATATGCGTCTGTGCATGTCTCTATATATATCTATGTGTTTGAAGTCTGGAATTAGGATATATAGATACATACATATTAAAGTACTCTGGAGGTTTGAAAAGGGATGAGATATATATATATATATATATATATGGAACCGTTGGAAATGAAGTTGAGAACAAGTGGTAATATCCAAGGATTTTAAGTGCTGATCCTATCTGTGTGTATGTAGTTGTGTACGCATAGGTATAATTTTGGTGGATTTGATATGTCTTTTGGAAGAAGATGATGAATTGAAAACTGACTTTAGAGAGAGAAACTCCAGGAACAAGAGAGATAAGTGTAAGAAAGCTTATCTAGACATGAATGTAAGATATTAGATAGTGATTTAGTGAATTTTATGTTGATTATTATTGCTGCATGATTTCCGTCATTTTTGTGGAACCAAAAAGAGGGGGTTTCGTTTTCCTTAGATAGGCAAGTTTGAGAGGTTGAGGTGCTAATATAAATACACACAGCAGCCATTTAAATGTCTGCGTATGGCGATGATGGTGGTGGAAAGAGACTGTTTCGGTGGAATGAAAATTTTATTTTCAGATTATGTTGTGCTGCTGTTGAAATGTTTTTTTTAATAGTGAAGAACTGATCATCATTGCTGTTTTGGGATTCCTAAATGAATAGCTAGCAGGTCAAGTGTTAAAGTTGGCACAGGAATGTTTAAATGATTGAGTATTTGGAATTGGACCTCATTTAAGTTACAGTTTTGGGTCACCGAATGCATGAAAGCTACAAGTTGGGAAAATGACCTCCTCTACCCATGAAATTTGGATTCGACTTTTGCCCAAGCCCACCAAGAAAAATTGGGAAGAAGGAAATCCGGAGAAGGTAAAATGGAAGTGAGAATGGAAGCTTGGTTAATGAAGCTCCTAGTATGGGAGGAAGAGAAAAGCAAGAGAAAAGCTAATAAAGCTTAAATGTAGCAACTTTACCCATTCTTACATTTAAGTTGTGTTTATATTTTGTTATGCTTCCTAGCTTGCCATGAAATGAATAGTTATTTTATCTTGAACATGTGAGTGACTCATTGAATTGTTTCATGGCCATGATTGACAATTCTATGTTTTAAATGCATGTTCTTGTTATGTATAAGCTTTGGCAATACTACCTATTAATTTGTAAATTATGGAAGTATAACTTGACTGTTTGAATGGTAATTGTTTGCTACTGGGATTCTTTGAATCTCACCCTTTAATAACTAACCATGCTAGGTTACAAGCTTCCAAGATAAAAGTGAATGCAAGAGGCAAATGGTAAGTAAAATAAAAGAGATAAGATTCTATAGCATTATTTTGCTGCCAGTTATTAAATGTATATTAAATCTTACAAGTTGTGTAAATTCAATATGAGGCTTGGCATGTACATATGATATATATTGATGAATGATAAGTGATTGTATGCCTAAGTATGGCCTTGAAAGTATGATTTTAAGATGCATGATCATGACCATTTAGATTGAGCGGTTTTCGAGGTACAACTACTATTTGATTCGTTAAAGTAGAGTAAATGATCTTTATTGCTCATGATAATTTTTATGGACGAAGTAGACACATGGGGCTCTCCATTAAATCCTAAATAAGGTCAATTAATGCTCTATCGATTAAGTTATGAATTTTGGAAGTTGAGGCACAAAGTGTGTTAGTAGATCAAAGAGAGTTTAGTAATTCAATAAACTGTATTAACTGTCATACTTTATGGCCAAGATCATATTTTTCTCATGTAAAGGACTACAAGAGCTTTCAAAAGAATTTTAGAACACCCTCATACGAGTTTTCTAGAACTAGTTATGATTTTTTAAAGTTAAACTGAAAATCTGAAAATACCAAATGAATAGTAACCCAATGGTCAAGATGCATGGCTTTAATTTATGGGAGTTAATTATTTATTCTCCTGAGCGATAACGCTTCCGAATGTCCAATAGGTTGCATAAATAGGGGGTGTTACACATGGCACTAATGTAAAAATCGCTTTTTAAACCGCACAAAAATCACTTTTAAAACCGCATGTGCAAATGATTTAGATAAAACTAGTTTAAAAAGTGAGACACCTTTTAGACCGCATATAGGTGCGGTTTAAAAGATTATTTTTTAGACCGCATGTATTAAAGTTACATTTTTTTAAAAAAAAAAATAATTCCAGTTGAGTTGCCCCATACTTTATTCTTCATCAAACCAGATTACACTAGATTACAAAATAAATTAATCAATCTTCAACACCAAATCATGCACCCAACTATTATGAAATTCAAAATCCTACAAACTAAAGTTGCCATTTGTACAGAAACTAGAACCAAACAACAAATCTACATACAGTAAACAACTAGATACAAGAATACAACCAATAATTTTAAGCCAACATTTGACACTGATATGGAAATACAAGCAAGAATTAAAAACAAGCAAACCAAAAAATTTCAAGCTCGATAAGGACGGAAACCTTGATATTGCAGCAGCGTGAATAGGACGGAGATTGATATGGAGGAAGCAGATTTGGGCATTGCAAGTTCATGACGTTGTGACACAGATCTAAGCGTGAATAGGACAGAGATCGATGTTAGAGGAAGTAGATCTGGGTTTCAAATGATCACGACGCTGCGACACAAATTCCCTCTAGCTGATGACGGCAGGATCCATGAGGCTACAAAGTTGATGAGGATCCTCCCTCATCCTGGTGCATCCCGCCGTTGACATCGCTTGCCACCGTTGAAGATAAACCGATCGCCTGAAGAGATGACGTTGATGGCTAAGGCGAAGGTGAAGGCTAGAGACTAGAGTGAAGGTGAAGGCTAGAGTGAAGGCATGCTTGAGCAGAGTGTGGTGGTTGGGGGGCTGAGTGAAGGCATGCTTGAAGGGAAGGCTCAGAGAGAAGGGGGACTGAGGACGCAAGGCTGAGAGAAGAAAAAAGAGAGAGGGTGATGGAGTTGTAAAGTGGAGGAGTAAAGAGAAAGCAAAGGAAGAAAAAAAAATGAGATTCAAACTTTTTAGACCGCACCAAATAAAAGTGCATTTTTTAAACCGCACCAGCTTGGTGTGGTCTAAAAGCTTCTCATTTTAGACCGCGCTTGTTAGGTG
Organism: Vachellia collinsii; assembly: GCA_006871305.1. NCBI lineage: Eukaryota > Viridiplantae > Streptophyta > Magnoliopsida > Fabales > Fabaceae > Vachellia > Vachellia collinsii. The sequence continues at coordinate 31,180 of QFDD01000640.1, forward strand.
CGGTTTAAAAAGTTCTCTTTTTAGACCACGTCAAATATATGCGGTTTAAATAGCTAAAAATTTAAACTTTTATTTACAAAAATGCCACTGTTTATTTTTTTTAAACCGTATCTTCTAAACGCGGTCTAAAAAGACCGGTCTAAATTAGCATTTTTCTACTAGTGTGGGTTGCATGATTATTATAGATGTGATGGATTCCTTTTTTATAAAAGATAAATTTTGCATTCCTAAATGTTCTATGTGTGAATTACTTGTCAATGAGACTCATGGTGGTGGCTTGATGGATAACTTTAGTGTTGATAAAACTTTAGCTCTTTTGCATGAACAATTTTATTGGCCTCATATGCGAAAAGATGTTGTGTCTGTTTGTACCAAATGTGTGACATGTAAGTGTGCAAAGTCTACAGCCCAACCCCATGGGTTGTATTCCCCTCTACCAATGCCTTCCCAAACTTGGTTAAATATATCTATGAAATTTGTGTTGGGATTGCCTAGGTCTCAATATCGAAAGGATAGTATCTTTGTTATGGTTGATAGATTTAGAAAAATGGCACATTTCATTACATGTTCTAATACAAATGAGTTTGTGTCCATTGTTGACTTGTTCTTCAAGGAAATTGTTAGATTGCATGGATTGCTTTCAACTATTGTGAGTGATAGGGATGTAAAGTTTCTCAACCATTTTTGGAGGACATTGTGCAATAAGCTAAGAACTAAGTTGTTGTTTTCTACTGTGGCACATCCTCAAACAGATGGGCAAACTAAGGTAGCTAATCGAACACTCACTACTTGGTTGCATGCAATAATTCAAAAGAACTTGAAGAATTGGGTAAATTGTTTGCCTCATATTGAGTTTGCATACAATCGGGTTGTTCATTCATCTACTTCATTCTCTCCCTTTGAAATTGTTTTATGGCTTTAATCCATCTTCTCCTTTGGATATATTGCCTTTGCCTACTAATGAACTTGCTAACCTTAATGGCAAGAAAAAAATGAGTTTATTTAGGGGTTGCATGCTAGAGTGAGGGCATTGAACGAAAGAATGATCAATATGTGAGGCAAGCTAATAAAGGTCGTCGAAAGGGTTGTCTTTGAACCTAGAGATTGGGTTTGGGTACACTTGCAAAAGGACGGATTTCCATAACACCAGAAATCTAAGTTGCAACCAAGAGGAGATGGCCCTTTCCAAGTCTTGGAGCAAATCAATGACAATGCTTATAAAATAGATTTGTCTAGCTTCTATGGCAATGTTATTGCTACCTTTAATGTTATAGACCTATCTCGCTTTGATGCTGCAGATTTGAGGACGAATCCTTTCAAGAAGGGAGGGAATGATGGAGATTCAAGGCATGGGAATTCTTTAAATGAAGAACAAGGCATGGAGAATGGAATCCAAGCTCAAGGATGGAGGTCTAACGTCCGAAAAGACTGATTACAAGGCATTGGAGATCTGATGACACAAGCAAGGACTAAAGTTATGACAGAGGCCTTGAATTGCCTTATAACAAAACTTAAAGAGTTAGAGCCCATTCATTTGGAAGTGGAATCCTTTAATATGAACAATAGAAGCCTGAGAATGGTGATTACATTGTTAGAAGCCCTACAAGTTGGAATACAATGTCCGTACGGTGTCTAGATTGAAGAATTTACTTAACACATCATGTAACATACATGTGCCTTGGAGGAGGAGCATAAGTGACATCTAAAAGCATTTAAGAAGCATTTAGAAGACATCCTTATGCACCAAATAAGATGCAATTTTGTTTTGAAATAGTTGCGTATTTTGTTTGCATTAAATAAGGCGTTTGGTCAAAGATTGTCTCTTGTTTCAAATTTAAGTAGTTTCCTAATTTCTTTACGTTTGAATGGTGCCAATCAAATCAATCAATCATCATGAAGAAATCATTTAGCATTTATGGATTAGGGTGTTGCATTCAAGAATGTTTTATAGTGGCCTTTATACAGGCTGCATGTATGTACTAAATTTTTTCAAATTTGAATGATGTTTCTTTTGAGAATTATATTCTCTTGTAAGCTTTGATTGCATCCTCGTATTCTCATGTGAATACTTTGAAAGTATTAGGGCTGATCATCATTGTAGTGTCTTTATGGCTAAGGTTGTAAGAGATAGGTTCTCTTAAGGTCCTACCTACAATCATCTATCCTGCTTTCTTACTGATGTCTAGCCAATCCATTCCCAATTTTATATCATTTGGTATCAGAGCTTAAGGTTTGCTAGTTTCAATCCCTACCTATTGTTTTTTCTTGTTGCTTTCTTGTGTTGATTGTTTTGATCTTCTTTATCTACCCTTCGTTGCTCTTTTCTTCAATCAATTTTGTTTGCTCCCTTCTCGCCCACCCTTTTATTGTTTCTAGCCAATTCGTTCCCAATTTTATATCTCCTAGCCAAAATAGTGAATAAAGTGAGAGAAAAGTGACCTGATTCTCTATTTTCTAATGAAGACGTGTGGCAGAGAGGCTTTATATATAGCCTTTTACATAGATTAGTCCACATAAGCAAGTTAGACTCTTTGACCAAGTCTTAGACCATACTTGAACCAAAATATGTAACTGACTAACAATACTCTAACAGTCCATCTAATATTCCCCTGCCTTACAGGAACCTTAACACGGGAACATATTAAAATTTGGCATCACCAAAGTATTCATCTAGAGCAGTTAGTGATTCTATAGATGTGACATTAAGCTTGTTTCTAGAATAGAAGAACAATGCACTGGTCTGATCCTTTGTGAATATATCTACCACCTGATCAAATGAAGGTACATACCACACATGGATGTATCAGCATCAACCTTCTCTCTTATAAAGTAAAGGTCAAGTTCAACATGTTTAGATTTGTTGTATAACATAGGGTTGGCAGATAGTGCAACAGCTCCTGTGTTGTCACACCAAATTGTTGGAGTGTCCACTACAGTAACATTCATCTACTTAAGGAGAGCCATAATCCAGATGACATTAGCTATTGCATCTTCAAAGCTTCTATACTAAGTTTTGATTGTAGATAGGGAAACCACTTGCCGTTTGTGAGATGTCCAGGTTATTGGGTTCTACCCAAAAAAAGTACAAAAGCCACTAATGGATCTTCTATCAAATCTGTTTCCTCCCCAATTAGAATCTGCAAAAGCTTGGACTCGATAATGGCTTGTTGGTTTGATAAGAAGACCATGGGCACTTGTCTATTCAAATATCTCAATAGATGTTCAACACAGTTCCACTGCTTGACAGTGAGTTCATGCATAAATTGACTTAGCTTATTAATTGTAAACACAATATCCGGGTAAGTATAGCACACATATTGGAGAGTGCTCAAGACACTTCGATAGAGTTTAGGGTCAATAAAAAGTTCACTATCACCAAGATGTAGTTGTGAGTTTACAGCTGGTGTTCCATATGGGGTGGAGAGAATCAAATATGTTTTCTATAGTAATTTCATAATATATTGCTTATGTGTAAGTAGTAACCCTGTTGCTGTGCAAGTAAATTCAGCACCCAGAGAAAAGGACAACTCACCTAAATCTTTAAGAGAGAAAAGAGCACTCATCTTGTGTATAAGCTTCTGTACTACATATTCAGAGCTCCCTATAATCATGAGATCATCTACATATGCAAGTAGATACGTGGTATGAGTAGCTTCTTGATGTATGAACTGGCATGAGTCATCTTTTGAGGCCTAAAATCCAAGAGAGATTAATGAGTCTACCAGTTTTTGAAACTAGGCCCTAGGAGCCTGTTTAAGACCATATAATGCTTTATTTATCTTGCACACTAGATGTTAACCATCTGGGCTATGTGTTTCAAAGCTAGGGTGTTGCTCCATGTAAACTTCTTCTTCAATATCTCCATTTAAGAATGCATTATTAAAGTCAACTTGGTGCAGCTTCATTTGTGATTGCAATTGTGAGGAAAATACGAACTATAATAACTTTCACTACAAGACTAAAAATGTCGGTGTACTATGTGCTAACTTCTTGGACATATCCCTTTGCAACAAGTCTACTTTAAATTTTATTGGGTTTCCATCAACATTTTCCTTTGTCCGAAATAACCACTTACAAACAATAGTTTTTCTGCCATGAGGTAAAGGAACAATAGCCCATGTACCAAATTTAATTAAGGTAGAGAATTCATCTACAGTTGCTTGTTTCCAATGTGGGGAGGCAAACGCCTCTTCAATTATTGTAGGAACTCAAGTATCTTCAATCGCCATGAATACTTTAGGTTTGGAAATACCTGCCTTTGCTCTTATTATCATGTTATGGTGATTTGAAGATGGTGGGGATAGAGGAGGGGTTAGTATTTGTTCTATAGTTACTGGGTGGTTGGATGAACTAATATATGTGGGGGAGGATGATGATATATGTAATATGTTTTTGATAAGTGAATAAAAAGGCTAAACGAGTAGCTAAAGATTAATTAAAGGTTCGTAGAATGAAAGAAAAGGAAAGAAAGAGTAAAAATACCATTCTACCAAACGTACAAAAGGCAAAATGTTCATTTTGAAAAAGGAAGGGACTAAAGTGTCATTTTGGAAATTTAAGGATCTAAAAGTCATTTTAAAAATGGGACTAAAGTGGAAATTTTGAAATTCGAGGGACCAAATTGCCATTTATAAAATTCAAGGGCATTTTGGAAAATTCAGAAAAGTCTAAGAGCATTTTGGTCAAAGTTTGACCAAAATATCAAAAAATTTTACAGAGTCCCAAATTCACTAATCAGTAATTGAGGATTGGTTCATGTCAGAATGACAAAAATAACATTTACGGAAATTTCGAAGGTCATTTAATTTTTGGTTGTTTACTAAATAATTAGTCAAAAATAATTATTTAAAATACTCAAAGGCCTCAGATATCGAATTTCGGAATAAGGAAAAATAGCTTGAAAATGGTAGTAATTCATAAAACTATTTTCAACAGAAAGTCAGACACAGTTTTCTGAAATAGAAAGAAAAGGCCCGAAAAAATCTCGAATCAGGGTTTTTGTCAAAAATTAATTAAAGCTATTCTAGAAATAAATTTGAGGAAATAAAAATTATGGGAGTATCAAATGAAATTAGGGAATTTTTAATGACCCTAAACTAGTCAAGTGATCAGGGGTTTACCGAAAAACATTTTTGGTGCCATAAAGTAACTTTATAGAACATAAAGTTTTTGTACAGGAAGTTGTGGGGCCATGAAATTGCCATTTTTCATGGTCATATCTCAAGAGGAAAAGAGAGACAAAATATCATAGACAAGTGGTAGAAAATATCAGTATAAAGTTACTTTATCAGTCCAAACGTGCCCACATAAATTAATATATGTGCTCATCTTTTGAGTTCACCTTCTTCTGATTAGAGAGTAGGTTTTTGTAGTAGAGAACCTTAGAGGTTGATTTTCCCAAGTAGAGGCGGTTCAGTTTAGTCTAGATCTGAGCGGAGGATTCAAGGCCTACGAGTTCCGCTAAGATTGATTGACCAACAGATGATAGTAACCAAGAGGCCAAAGCAGAGTCAAGAGCCTCAAAGCTAATGAAATCTGGATTATCGATCTTAGATTCATCATCCTTTCGAACTTTGCACGGTGGAGGGAGGGTGGTTCCTTCAAGGTAGCCTTTCAAATGATGTTGCTTTACCATGAAAGCAACCGGTTGTTTTTAGAGGAGGTAGTTTGACATCTAATTTCACAGAAATTTTCTTGTTTGTGAAATTAGGAATTGACGATACAGAAGTTTATGAAACAGAGGATGCCATTTTTGAAGCAAGAACTATTGATCCAAGAGAAGGAGTTCATTCTGCAAAGATGTTTGAAGCTGTGGTGGTGATTGGAGATCTGTCAATGGCAGAAGGCTCTGATACAAAGCCAAAATAGTGAATAAAGTGAGAGAAAAGTGAATTGATTCTGTATTCTTGAATGAAGACGTATGGTAGAGAGACTTTATACATAGCCTTTTACATAGTGTCATATCCCGAATTTCTAGGCCTAAGAGTTTGGTAATGAGCCTAAAAGATAGATGCTACTAAACTCAATTTTACAAAGTTTCTTGTCAGATAAAAAGATTATTTAGAAATTATGTTGCATTTGGCTCGACAAAAGAAAGTTAAAGGCGGAAGAGAATAAAAGGAAAAATGTGTGTAGAGGCAAAAAGCATAACTAAAGGGAAAATATGGATGTAGAAAGGAAAGGATGGACTAAAATGTCATTTGAAAAGAAAAGGAACAAAGGGACATTTGAATAAGGACCTAAGTGTAAATTTGAAATTCTTGGGACCAAATTGTCATTTTGAAAATTCAATGGCATTTTGGTAAATTGAGGAAAGTCAAAGGGCATTTTGGTCAAAGTTTGACCAAAATATCAGAAAATTTTACAAAGCCCCAAATGATAGAGAAAAATTCACTGATTAGTAATCGAGGCCCGGCTTAAGCCAAAATGACATAAATAACCTTTGCGGGAATTTTAAAGGTTATTTAATAAAATAATTAGTCAAAAATGATTATTTAAAATATCCAGAGGCCTCAAATATTTGATTTCAAAGCAAGGAAAAATAGCTCAAGAATTTAAGTATTTTATAAAATTGATTTCATGAGAAAGTTAGAAGCAGTCTGCTAGAACGGAAAGAAAAGACCCGAAAAAAACCTCGAAATATGGTTTTCCTCAAAAATTAATTAAAGACACATCCGGAATGGAAATTGAGGAAGGAAAAATGATAGTAAGATCAAAGGAATTGTAGGAATTTGTATTGACACTAAATTGGTTCAATGATCAGAAAATCCCTGAAAAGCATTTTTGGAAGAAAATTTTCGGGTAAAGTAACCATAAAGTAATCTTTCTTTCATAAAGGAGATTTTGGGGCTTGAGAATGTGCCACTTGGTGTCTTCATATTAAAAGAGGAAACGCAAGAAGAGATATTTACTTAAAGTGGTAGATTAGATCAATGTAAAGTTACTTTGTCAGTGTAAATGGACTCCACAATTCTATAACTTAAGGACAGATTTTTAATCACTCATTCAAGCCAATTTTCTGCAAAACACGACCAGCACAAGAGAGAGCAAGAGAAGGAGCAAGCTGTGGTCTTCAGGAGCAAGAAGAGAAGGAACTCCAAGCAAAAATCCAAGGTAAGTTGGTGATTCAAGCTTGATTCCTTCCCTAGAATTGATCTAGGACCTCTATTCTCTCTTTTGATCAGTGTAATTTTTGCTATGGTGCTGTGATTAAAGAGATTGAAGAGAGGGTTTGGAAAAGAGGCTAGAGTGAGAAAGCAAGAAAGAGCAAAAATTGGAAGTGGTAAGTGGTTTCAATCAACTCTGCTTAATTTGCTACATGTTGATGCTTAATTTGAGTTTATTTGAGCTTGTTTGTAATGTTTGGCACAAAATCACTATTCATGGGCTGCTGCACGAAATTGATCTGCAAGGGAGGAGTGTTTTTATGTTGAATAATGATTGGAAAATAGTCTAGAAGTAAGATTATGCATTTATAAAGCAAGAGAAGTTGAAAAATCATGTTGCAATTTTTCTGTACTGTTTCGGCCTGCAGGGAAAATGGAAGAAGGAATGTGTTTTTGATGATTTTGATGCTTCCATTTAGTTTAAAATAAAAAATTGTGTAGGGTATAAGTGAGAAACCAAGTTTGGAAGCATTAGAAACAAAGATTGAAATTTTGTGCAACAACTCCCTTAAGTTGCTGTTTTGAGTAATTAAAAGGGAAGAAGGTTTCTTTTGAACTATTTGACCTTAAAAATGGAATCTACATGCAAAATTGTAGGGGAGAAGCATGTTAGATTAATTTTGAAACCCATGGATGCAAAAGTACAAAGTTAGGGTTAAAGAGACCAAGTATAGCTACGAAGAAGTGATGCTATAGTGGTCCAAATGAGTTAGTAACCTTTATGTAATGTTATCTAGGACCATTGGACATTAAGGAAAGAGTTGACAGGCAAGGGACCAAGAAAAGCAAGGAGAAAAAGGTAGCTTAGCAATAATTGTTTTAATTGCATATCATTGTATTTAATTGCATGATTACTTATGAATTGGATAATATGCCATGGTGTGAATGATAAGGTTGTGGTATGATGAAGATTGATATTATGCCATGATGCCTTGGTCTTTGTTATATGGTTTGACTTATAAGGTATGCATGGTGATCCATTCTCAAGGTTTATGTTGATTAAGTATACGCATGTATCATGTTTTTAATACATGTATGTGATTGAATAATGATTGCTTATGCTACTAAGATTTCCAAGAATCTTACCTGACCAATGTAACCAAACCCTAGGGCTAGCTTTATCCAAGAAGGAAAGAAGAAAGAAGGAGAATGCTTGGAGGTTGGTAAGTATTTGATGAGCATTTTGTGGAGAGTTGTAAATACCCATAAAGGTAATATGTGTTGTTTACAAATGATAGCTTGTGTAGTTGTAGATTTATTTTCAAGCATGCTAGAATAGGTCAAAATACTCCAAAGGCATTAATGTTGCAAGTTAAGGCAATCGCACTTCAATTGGACCAAGTATGAACAAAAAGGGGATAAAAGTCAACAAAAATGGACTTAAAGTTAACTGATTTATTTTGAAGAAATCGAGTGAGTTAGGATGTGATATTTTACCACCAAATATATATATTATTGTTCCCTTAAACGAGTGGTAATTTTTCCAAATTTGATAACTGTGCTGAGCGATATGCCCTTATAAAGTTGGGCAAAAATACTAGAAAAATTAAAAATGACCAAATGAACAGTAACTTTTGAAAGTGAAACTGGACATGATTTTGAAAATAAAATGTTTAGAACTTATTTTTCCTCTCAAGTTTATCCAGTTATCTTCCTATAGAATTTGGAATCACTCAATTTCGATTTTCTACAATTAATTATAATTTTTCAAAGATAAGGCCATTTTTAAATGGTTATGAAGGGTAACCCAAAAGCAAAAATTTTCATCCTTCATTTTTCACAAGGTATGACCAATTAAAGTGATTCCAAATGTTTCCACTAGGTATGTTAATGAGATAAAACTAAGGATATTACACATAGCATAGTCCACATAAGTGATAACTCTCCAATTTTTATTATATCTGAGATATATTTTTGATATATTTAGAGAGTTATCAATTTAAATTTTAAAAGATTCTGAGTTTAAAATAGCAAATCTATCAAATAATGCAATATCTTAGAGATTCATTAAATCATAACTAATAATGAGAATAAATTAATGTTTTTAGGAATTTTTATTTAATTCTATTCCCGTTTATTTTATTATTTGGTTATTTTCAGGAAGCAATGGAAAGAGGAAATCTTGGCAAATCAAAAGATAAAGAATTGTTAAAAGAAAGAAAGAAAAAAAGATCAAGAAAGAATCACCGACGGTTTGGCAATAGGGAAATATATATTTTTATATATATATGAAGGAAGGAGGTAGCGCACAGCACACATCAATCCATCCATTCATCCATTCACGCCGCACTCATTCATCCACGCACACACACGCGTCTGGACCCATTCACCCATTCATCTAGAGAGCCATATTCACGCACCCAATCATCAACACCAACGCACAGATCCAT